>PITA01016273.1:0-47129 GCA_004023965.1 Spilogale gracilis
AGCCCCACATCAGGCTCCCTGCTCTGCGGGAAGCCTGCTTCTCCCTCTCTCACTCCCCTTGCTTGTGTTCCCTCTCTGGCTGTGTTTCTCTCTGTCAAATAAATAAATAAAATCTTGAAAAAAAAATAAAACTGTAAAACCCCATCGCGGGAAAAAACAATATATTAAGCTCCCAGTACTACCCCCAAACCTGTATATTTTATAGATATAATTTTTCATTTTATTTTCTTTTCCACTTCTTTTTATTTTTAAGTTTTCACTTTAAATTTTAAATTCATTCTTAGTTTTTGTTCTTTTACTTTTTAACCCACTCATTACCACAACGTGATTCTTAGTACAATACTCCATAATAACTTTTTACCTTGAATTATTTTCAAACACATATCTGTGTTTGTTTGTTTTTTTCTTTCCTTTTTTCTTTTAAATATACATATAAATATAAGCTTCAAGGTAATCCTTCATTCCTATTCAATACTACCCCTATATATAAACCAGTTTTAATTTCTCTATATCTCTAGAAAATGGAGTCCTCTGACAATAATAACAAGATACAACCAGGAGCAACTGAAATAGTTTCCTTGCCCACAACGAGGGTTTATACTCACCTTCCCATCCTATTCTTCTGCCAATGTTTCTGTGTATTTGTTTTTGCCTTTGTAATATATAAATACTGATCTTGGGGGTTTTTTGGGTTGGGTTTTGCATTTTGATTTCTTCCCCTTTCTTTTACTTACAACAGTCTTTTCCTTTATTCCTCTTTGGTTTTGTACCATATAAATTGTACCATTGGGGCCCGTTTTGGCCGGGCTTTTTTCTTGCTTGTTTTCTCTTTTTCTCTCTCTTTTTTCTTTCTTCTTACTTTTCAGTGGTTACTTCTGATTGTTCCAAAACCTTCCAATGAGCAACTCACCTGCATTGTGGTTGATATATTCAGCTATACATCCCCTCAACCACCCCTCACCAAAATGACTCGGAGGAGGAACACACAACAGAAGAAAAATTCAGAGACTGCAACCCCTGTCACAAAACTACTGGATATGAACAAAAACAACATGACAGAAATGGAATTCAGGGTAATAATTGTCCAAGCAATGGCTAAGTTGGAAAAGAACATTAATGGCAAGATAGAAGGTCTAATGGCAGAAGTGCAGGCCAAACTGGCAGAGGTTAAAAAGGCTATTAATGAGATGCAATCTAATTTAAATGGACTAACAGCTGGAGTAAGTGAAGCTTAAGATTGCATTAGTGATCGAGAAGACAGATGGATTGAGAAGGAGGGGCAGGAGAAGTCTTGGAACAAACAGCTAAAATCCCATGAAAATAGAATTAGGGAAATAAATGATGCCATGAAATGCTCCAATATCAGAATTATTGGAATCCCTGAGGGAATGAGACAGAGAGAAAGCTAGAAGATATAGTTGAACAAATCCTGGATCAAAATTTCCCTAATCTGTGGAATGAAACAAGTGTTCATGTCCTAGAGGCAGAGAGAATACCCCCAAATATCAAGGAGGCTGTAAAAACCACCAGGAACATAACTGTGAAATTCATGAATGATACATTCAAAGAATATGTCTTAAGGGCAGATAGAGGGAAGAGATCCCTTACCTACAGAGGGAGGACCATCAGAATAATGTCAGACCTATCCACAGAAACCTGGCAAGCCAGAAAGGGCTGGCAAGACATATTCAGGAAATTAAATGAAAAATATTCAACCAAGGATAATGTACCCAGCAAGATTGACTTTCAAAATGGAAGGAGAGATAGAGTTCCCAGGACTGCCAAGGTCTAAAAGATTATGTGACCACCAAGCCAACACTATAAGAAATATTAAGGGGGTTCTATAAAAGAGGAAAGAACCCAAGAGTGACATGGGACAGAAATTTACAGAGGTAATCTATAGAAACGAGAATGTCACAGGCAACATGATTTTAATAAAAACTTACCTATCAATAATCACTCTCAACATGAATGTCCTAAATACTCCAATAAAATGGCACAAGGTTACAGACTACATAAAATGACAGGAACAGTCCATATGCTGTTTACAGGAGACACATTTTGAATTGAAAGACACTTCCAGACTGAAAGTGAAGAGATGAAAGACCATTTTCATGCCAATGGACCCCAAAAGAAAGCAATGGTAGTGATTCTCATATTGGACAAATTGTATTTTAATCTATAGACTGTAGTCAGAGATACAGGACACTACATCATTCTTAAAGGGTCTATCCACCAGGAAGATCTAACCACTGTAAATATTTATGCCCCCAACATGGGAGCAGCCAACTACATAAGCCAACTGTTAAGCAAAATAAAGAGTCATATTGATAGGAATACATTAATTGTAGGAGATCTTAACACACCCCTCTCAGTAGTGGACAGATCACCTAAACAGAAAATCAACAAAGAAATAAGGGCTTTGAATGACACACTGGACCAGATGGATCTCATAGATATATTCAGAACATTCCACCCTCAAACAGCAGAATACTCATTCTTCTCAAGTGCACATGGAACTTTCTCCAGAATAGACCACATACCACATCACAAATCAGGGCTCAACCGATACCAGAAGATTGAGATTATTCCCTGCATATTCTAGGACCACAATGCCTTGAAACTGAAACTCAACCACAGCAAAAAGTTCAGAAGAAAATCAAACACTTGGAAGCTAAAGACTATCCTGCTTAGGAATCTTTGGATCAACCAGGAAACTAAAGAAGAATTTAAACACTTCATGGAAACCAATGAGAATGAAGATACATTGATCCGAAACCCATGGGATACAGCAAAGGCAGTCCTAAGGGGGAAATACATAGCCATCCAAACTTTACTAAAAAAAATTGAAAAATCCCAAATATATCAACACTCACTATACCTTCAAGAACTGGAAAATCAACAACAAATTAAACCAACCCCCACAGAAGAAGGAAAATAATTAAGATTAGAGCAGAGATCAAGGAATTAGAAACTAGAGATACAGTAGAACACATCAACGAAACTAGAAGCTGGTTCTTTGAAAGAATAAGACTGATAAAACATTGATTAAACTAATCCAAAAGAACTGGGAGAAGACCCAAATTAATAAAATTATGAATGAAAGGGGAGAGATTACGACTAACACCAAGGAAATAGAAACAATCATCAGAAATTACTATCAACAGTTATATGCCAATAAGTTTAACAACCCAGAAGTTATGCATGCATTTCTGGAAACCTATAACCTTCCAAGAATGAAACAGGAAGAAATTGACAAGCTGAATAGACCAATATCTAGTAATGAGATGAAAGCAGTGACCAAAAACCTCCCAAGAAACTAGAGCCCAGAAGCTGATGGATTCCCTGGGGAATTCTACCAAACATTCAAAAAAGAAATAATACCTCTTCTCCTGAAGCTGTTTCAAAAAGTAGAAACAGAAGGAAAACTTCCAGAGGCTTTCTATGAAGCCAGCATTACTTTAATCCCCAAAGCAGGAAAAGACCCCATCAAAAAGGATAACATCAGACCAATATCCCTGATGAATATGGATACCACTATTATTAACAAGTTCCTTGCTAATAGTATCCAACAGTACATTAAAAAGATTATACACCACGACCAGATGTGATTTATCCCTTGGATGCAAGGGTGGTTCAGCATTCAGAAATAAATCAACATGATAGAACAAATCAATAAAAGAAGAGAGAAAGTCCACATGGTCCTCTCAATTGATACAAAAAAAGCATTTGACAAAATACAGCATCCATTCCTGATTAAAACTCTTTGAAGTAAAAGGATAGAGGGAACATTCCTCAACCTCATAAAATCCATCTATGAAAAACCCACAGCAAATATCATTCTCAATGGGGAAAAACTGACAGCTTTCCCTCTGTTATCAGGAACAAGTCAAGGATGCCCACTCTCACCACTCTTGTTCAACATATTGTTAGAAGTCATAGCAATAGCAATCAGACAACAAAAAGAAATAAAAGGTATTCAACCTGGCAAAGAAGAAGTCAAACTCTCTCTCTTCGCAGATGACATGATACTCTATATGGAAAACCCAAGAGACTCCACCCCCAATCTGCTAACCAAAGTAGTTAAGGATCTGTACTCGCAGAGCTACAGAACACTTATGAAAGAAATTGAAGAAGATGCAAAATGTTGAAAGAGCATTCTATGCTCATGGATTGGAAGAATAAATATTGTTAAAATGTTTAGACTTCCCAGAGCAATCTATACTTTCAATGCCATCCCAATCAAAATTCTACCAAGACGTTTCAAAGCACTGAAACAAACAATCCTAAAATTTATATGGAACCAAAAAATACCCCAATTTGCTAAGGAAATGTTGAAAAGAAAAACAAAGCCGGGGGCATCATGGTACCTGATTTCAAGCTTTATTCCAAAGCTGTGATCACCAGGCAGCATGATACTTGCACAATAACAGACAAATAGATCAATGGAACAGAGTAGAGAGTCCAGATATGGACCCACAAATCTGTGGTCAAATCATCTTCGATGAAGTAAGAAAAAATATCCAGTGGGGAAAAGGCAGTCTCTTCAATAAATGTTGCTGGGAAAATTGGACAGCTACATATGGAAGAATGAAACTTGACCATTTCCTTACACCACACAGAAAGATAAACTCAAAATGGATGAAGACCTCAACATGAGAGAGAAATCTATCAAAATCTTAGAGAACATAGGCAGTAACCTCTTTGACATCAGCCACAGCAACTGCTTTCAAGACACATTTTCCAAAGGCAAAGGAAACAAAAGCAAAATGAACATCTGAGACTTCATCAAATAAAAAGCTTCTGCACAGCAAAGGAAACAGTCAATAAACAAAGAGGCAACCCACGGAATGGGAGGGGATATTTGCAAATGACACTATAGACAAAGGGCTGATATACAAGATCTATAAAGAACTCCTCAAACTCAACAACCAAAATAAAGATCATCACAGTAAAAAATGGGCAGGAGACATGAAGAGGCACTTCTCCATAGAAGACATACAGATGGCTAACAGACACATGAAAAATGCTCGTCATCACTAGCTATCAGGGAAACTCAAATCAAAACCACATTGAGATACCACCTTACCCCAGTCAGAATGCCCAAAATTAAGAGGACAGAAAACAACAAGTGTTAGAGAGGCTGTGGAGAAAGGGGAACCCTCTTACATTGTTGGTGGGAATGCAAGTTGATGTAGCCGCTTTGGAAAACAGTGTGGACATTCCTTAAAAAATTAAAAATAGAGCTACCCCATGACCCTGCAATTGCACTACTGGGTATTTACCCCAAAGATACAGATGTAGTGAAAAGAAGGACCATATGTACCCCAGTGTTCACTGCAGCAATGGCCACAATCGCCAAACTGTGGAAAGAGCCAAGGTGCCCTTCAACAGATGAATGGATAAAGAAGATATGGTCCATATATATAATGGAATGTTACACTTCTATCAGAAAAGTTGAATATCCAACTTTTGTAGCAACATGGACTGGATTGGAGGGGATTATGCTGAATGAAATGAACCAAGCAGAGAAAGTCAAGTATCATATGGTTTCGCTTACTTGGAGCATACAGAGTAAAGTGGAGGACAGTAGGAGATGGAAAGGAAATGGGAAGTGGGGCAAATCAGGGAGAGAGATGAAACGAGAGTTTGGAATCAGAAACAAACTGAGGGTCTTGGAAGAGGGTGATGGGTTAGCCTGTTGGTGGGTATTAAGGAGGGCACATATTGCATGGAGCACTGAATGTGGTGCATAAACAATGAATCTTGGAACACTGAAAAAAGAAAATTAATTAATTAATTAATTAAATTTAAAAAAAGACATTAAGGAATACATTTGAGATGGAGGGAGGGAAAAAGAAAGAATTAGAGCCATTGAAGACCAAATCTTGGGTTTGAATATGCTGGTTATTTAAACTTCCTATGGGGCATTTAACTTTGCACTGGGTGAAACTCCCGTCTGGAGGCAGATACAGAACATCTAATCTCAGCCAGGTGTTTTTGCAAAAGTGTCCTTAACGAGATTTTATGCCATAACCCTTGGATTTGTTTGCGCAGACTCATCCCCAATGTTGGAAAAACAACTGTGAGCTCATCTATTGTGAAGAATGGATAATCAGTGAGTGTCTTATGCCAAGCTGATAACTACTAATACAGTTATAAAACTGATTTTTTTCCTCAGTGTTCAAGGTTAAATTGTCTTTTTCATAATATGTGGAATTGGACCCACACATACATTTATATATGACCTCACATAGGCACACTCTTGGGGGCAGTGTACCAGTCCAATGCCCTCAAATACGTGGTCTCATTCTAATGTCACTCTTGAAATATTACTCTGAATGAGATTTTTAATGTTTACAATGACATGTATGATATTCAAATAATGAGGAACCACAGCTGCATAAGAACAATTAAAATCCCCAAAGGCACATTTAAAATGAATATCATTAGAGGTCACAGCTAAGTAATGAGGGCTTGTTAATGATCTCATTCATTGACCTTGGGTTGTAGTCAAATTTTTAAAAAATGCACATTTCAAAAATTTATAATTTCTAGTTAAGTTCTCATTATTGCACTGGTGTTGCTAAAATATTTAGAGGATAGAAAGTTGGTTGCAAGTAGATTATTCTGATATCCACTTTTATAAAAGGATTAGTCACTTTCAGAAGAACACATTTTTTGGTTTGTACTTCTTAAATGAATCTTACATTATGTATCAGCTATACCAAAAAGAGAAGAAATCCCAGAACATATAAGGGTGAACATTTAGCTATTTTATTTTGAGTAATACATTCACAATACTATATTTTTGTCCCGTTTTACTTGTCCAAAAAATATGTGGATTGGGCAAGCCAGGAGTTGGATTTATGAAAATGAAGTGGCATAAATGTGTGTGCAAAAGCCACCAGTCTGTTAGATTTTTGAATAAGGATATTAATCAAACATTCTAAGCTTGTGTCCTTTATAATTCTCCTTTCTTTTAAAACCAAGTAATTATTGGTGATCTGTAATAAATATATTAACAGTAATGGGATCTGATTATTAATTTTAGAGAGAGAGTGAGCGCAGGAGAAAGTGAGAGAGAGCAAGCACCTATAGGGGTTGGGGAAGGGCTGGGAGAGAATCTCAAGCAGGCTCCATGTCCAGCACAGAGCATGCTGCAGGGCTCAATCTCATGATCTCAGGATCATGGCCTGGGCCAAAATCAGGAGTTGGATGCTTAACTGACTGTACCACCCAGAGGTCCTATGGGATCTGATATTTATTGTGTGCCTCCTCTCCATGGTTCTGTGGAAATCACTTGTACTGATGATTTTTAAACATGGCAATTTGACTGTAAGACTGTTAGAATTATTAGTGTCCTATGTTGAGAAAACTGAGGTTGTAGGGTTGTGAAGTAACTTGAATAGGTACATGTGATGGTTAAGTCAGTATTCAAACTTGAGTTGGCCTGATTTGAAACCATAGAGAGAATGTGAATAACGACCTCTATTCTAAAGTCTATGATGTTCTAATTAGTATTCCTACATATATCTCTTGTTTAAAAAATGTTTTAAAATATCAGTGTAGCCAGTTCTATTAATAACAATGATGAAGAATATCTAAGTGCTCACGATATGCTATATATTCTTCATTATTTTATCATATTTATCTGCTATTTTAAGTAACTCTACCCCCAACATGGGACTCAAACTCCCCAGCCCAAGATTAGGATTGCATGCTCTACCAACTGAGCCAGCTAGGAGCCCTTCTTCTGATCACTTTGGTTGCATAAACTTGTTTAACAATCTCAGTAATTTGTTTTTCATTGGGGAAACTAAGTCACAGAAAGATTAAGTAGGTTCCTCAAGATCACACATCTGTCTGATATAGCTGTGATCTAAACTCAGGTCTGTAAGATTCCATAGCCTGAACTCTTGAAAACTGTAGTGTGGCCTAGGAAGGTAAAGGTCCCATCTTTCCTTTGTTAGAAGAGGAGAAATAAATACATTTCCACTAAGTTCAAATATACAGGAGGTGCCAGTGGGGTAATTTATAAATGGCTATGCATGAGAATACAAAACTTATTCTAAAAGAAGGAAGACATTTGAGGGAAGATTAACCTATATTTAAATATAGAATCATGAAACATTGGGGATTAGGTAAGGTGGTACTAGTTGTTGGTTTGCCCACAAAAATTCCGGTTTATATCTGTTGTCCCACTGGAATTAATAGTTCACCTTTTCCACTCTCAAAACTAAACCAGTTTGGACAGTAAAATATGTAGTGAACTTAGGATGACAAGGAGACTTACGTTCCAGTGGTGGATGTGCCCAGAGGACAGGTGACTTTAGATAAGCCACTGTTTTGTTCTCTGGATCCTCATGTGTAAAATGAAGTTTTATGAGACACCAGAATATTACTAAATTATCTTGCAGCTGTAAGGGCTAGTACTTGATCCAGTGCTGATGTTTTATGAATTTGACATTAACTCGTAGGCTTTGCCCTACATCAGCATCACTTGAGAGCTCTTATCAGCATGTAGATATGTAGATTCTTGAGGCCCATCCCTACAGATTCTGATACTGTAAGTCTGAGTGAGGCCTGTAATCATACATTTTTTAAGATTTTTTTGATTTTTAAGATTTATTTGATAGAGAGAAACACAGCCAAAGAGGGAACACAAGCAGAGGCAGTGAGAGAGGGAGAAGCAGGCTTCCCGCCAAGCAGGGAGCCCGATGTGGGACTTGATCCCGGGTCTCCGGGATCATGACCTGAGCCGAAGGCAGTCACTTAACCAACTGAGCCACCCAGGCGCCCCTGTAATCATACATTTTAGCAAGTATTTGAATAACTATGGTGCTACCTGTCCTTAAATCATATATACTGCCTTAGATGATAAGCTTGGTGAGATCAGGTAATAAATCTTATTTATTTATGTAAATACAGAGTAGGTGCTTCATTATTTGTTGCGTGAATAATGAATGCATGTTATTAGTAATAACCAAAACTACATGGAGTTAAAGTTGATTTTGAAATATAAATGATATATCATAAGATCTCTGCTTTTGCACAGAATGAGTATTGTTCATTTAAGCAAGAAGATAAACATTTTACAGACATTTGTAGTTTGACAGATAGTTATAAAACTTAATTTATTCAGTGATGACGAATTCAATAACCAGAATTGTTGGGTTCCATGGCATGATTCTAGAAAACAACAACAACTGAACAGACTTTTGAGCTCTTAGAGCACCAGGTACATTTACAAGCAGATAAGTGAAGTGCTTCCAGTTCCCGTCACTGTAGTGTCTGGGCTTCCCCAGGGTTTGGAGGCAAGAAAATATGTCCTGTGTTGATGATCAAAGGCTATCTTTACATGACACCTGTGGATATATAGGGCTTAGGGATTTTGGCCATCAACAACATCCTACACAGGTGACTGTGCCTGTGTGATAGTTCATTGGAGAAATTACAAATACTGATTAATGTTTCAAGTAAAAGTATTAAACAATAGGACATCAACAAATATATTGATAATATGACATGGAGACTAACAAGGGGTTTATAGTCAGGTGGGTCTATATTCAAATTGCAGTTTTGCCAAATGTGAGCTGTAGAACTAGATATTTTACTTCATTGATTTGAACTTCTGTCATATCACCTATCACATGAGCATATAAACACCTCTCTTACAGAAATATTAGGGTACCTTGAGATTAAATGAGATAATATTTGCCAACATCTCTTAAGCATTTACTGTATTTTCGTATGCATGAAACACTTAGAAAAATATCTATCTAAATTATAATTCAAAATGGTTCTACATGGTAGTTAATAGTTCTATAATCCCCACTATGCAGAATTAAGGATTGGATGTATAAAAAAGGTAAAACCAAATAGCTTACCTATCAAATAACTTTACTGGGGTATAATTAACATAACTAATAATTTACAGTATATACTTTGATGAATTTTGACATACACTTGCACCTGTGAATTCGTCACCATGGTGAAGATAACCAGTGTTTCCAGTCTCCTAAGTGTTTTCAAGTCTGTTTGTATTCCAACCTGCCTCCATTTTCATCCCTAGGCAATCACTCATCTGCCTGCTATCTGTCACTATAGATTATGTTTTGTAAGAATCTATGCAAATCAAATCATACAGTGGGTACTCATTTCTGTCTTGTATTTTAGTTGTTTAAGGTGAGAGTTCAGCTGGTCCTTGTTACTGCTCCATTATGGCTCAAGCAGAAGTTCCTATTCCTTAAATTTTATTTTTGTTCTGGCCTAAAATTTTTTTTATTTAACCAAAATGACATAGTAAATCAAATACTGCAGCAGTCTTTTGACATAAAGCATAGAAAACTCTTCACAATCCTTCAGTTCTATTCCTAAAAAATGACATTTTACTTTTTAACACCTAGTTTGAAATGATTGTAAATATAAAAAAGCAATGTTATAAACCTAGACAATTCCCTGGCTTCCCTTCGCTTTCTGATTTCCCATACTCCTACGACGTGTCTATGTGATCCATGCTTGTATCGTACTATGTATTTATAGACCATTCTGGTATATTATTTATGAGTTTATATAAAAGTGTCCTATTAGAATCAGATTTGCTAAGAGGCTCATTATTCCAACCACTAAGGAGAAATGATAATTATGTGATGTGATAAGAGGCATTAATTATGGCTAAGATGGCAATTATTACAGTATACAAATATATCAGACTAGCATGTTGTACACCTTAGATTTGCACAACCTTGTGAGCTATATTTCAACAAATAACTAACACATATAAATATGTAATATTTACATTTATATGAGAGACAGATTTTAATCGTATAATATAAAACTGTATACCACAGTTCATACAGTATCTTACTGAAAGCTATTTATATTGTTTTAAGTCTTTTTTAAAGTATAAAGGTCATAAGCATTTTACTGGTTTTGCCATTTCCTTGCATTTATTAAAACATGACTTTATGGCCATCAATTTGTTAAAGATTCATCATTTGAAACAAAATGAAGTATGTGTGAAATAGTATATTATTGTTGTTTAATTGTCACTTTTATGTCTGAATTTTATGAACTTCATGGCCATATCCTTTACTTATTTACCTATTGGATTGATTGTCTTTATCTCTGTTTTGTAGAAATGGACCCCAAGATCATGACCTGAGCCGAAGGCAGAGGCTTTAAGCCACTGAGCCACCCAGGCGCCCTAAAAACAAAGTTTTAAATTAGAATATAGGACATTTGATGAGAATGAAATTCTTCAGTAAAATGCAAAAAGCATAAAAAAATATTGATAAATCAATTTCAGTCCAATATAACCATATTTCTGTATGAAAATCAACAGCATAACAAAATTTAAGGAGAGAGAGCAGAACTATTGGGCAAGAGAAAGTATACCTCTATTCAGACAATGATTCTGTGTATTGAAAATTCAAAGAGGTTTAGATCCAACACTTGGAACTATGCAGGATTTCAGGAGGGAAGGTCAACATGTAATACTATGTTGTTTACTCATAATTAACTATTGAAAATGATACCTTAAAATACTTTTTTGTACTATGTGTTCAAAAGCCAAAATACTTAGGGATAAAAATGGCCAAAAAATGTGTAAGGCCGGGGCGCCTGGGTGGCTTAGTTGGTTAAGTGACGGCTTTCGGCTCAGGTCATGATTCTGGAGACCCAGGATCAAGCCCCACATTGGGCTCCCTGCTCGGCTGGAGGCCTGCTTCCCCCTCTCTCAGTCCCTCTGCTTGTGTTCCCTCTCTGGCTGTATTTCTCTCTGTCAAATAAATAAATAAAATCTTTAAAAAAATGTGTAAGGCCTTTATCCCAAAACTAGCAAATATTAACTAGAAAAATAAGTGAAAATCCACATAAATACATATATTGTGTTCACGCATTAGAGGTGAATTAATTTGTCAATTGCAAAGTGACCAATAGATTAATTGCAATTATAATCCAAACCCCGACACTTACCTTGGTAGAAATGGTCAAGATTACAATGATGTTTATGTGTGAATGTAGAAAATACAGGATAAAACAATCTTGGAAAATTACAAATTTGGAGGATTTATACTAATTAAGACTTAAAATATTTTTTGATAGAGGCATCAATGCTGTTCAATAGAGAGAAGAAAAGTATTTTTAAAGAATGGTTGCTGGCACAACTAGATATTGGTAAGGAAAAAGAAATACTAGTCCTAGATCACATTGTACACAAACAGTAACTTGAAATGATTTGCAAACATAATAAAAATAAGAGTTACATATGAAGATCCTAGAACAAAGCTTTAAGGAGGATATCTTTGTCACTTTGGGCAAGAAAATATTTCTTAGAATATAGAAAGCAGTAATCATAAAACAGTAACAGATGATAAGCTCTGGACCTAATAAAATTTTAAATTCACATTAATGAAAGGCATCATTAAGATACTGAAAAGGCAAGTCAAAGATTGGGGTAAAAATAATCTCAATATATATCTTGTAAAACATAGCAAGAAGATATAAAACACATTTCAAGCATATGTAAAAAGTGAATAAAGATAAGGGGCAGGGGGAGAAAATCAGAGTAGATTAGAATCCGAGTAAGAGATGTGAAGAGGTGATTCAAGGAAGGGGCCATGAACCAAACTGTGGGTGGTCTTTCGAAGGTTTGGAAAAAACATGGAAAGGGATTCTCTCCTCCTGGAATGTCCAGAGAGAGTTCATTCCTGCGGCCACCATGACTTTATTTTAGCCTTCCTAAGATTCATTTCCAACTTATCACCTCCAAAACTGCAAGATTACAATTTTTTAAGACACTGTTTGTGTATAATTTTCCAGGACTTGCTATATCAAACTTACTTTTTCTTCTCAGAGACTTCATAAAAATAATCTTGTTTCAGTGTTCATTTCTCTAAACATGAGTGAGGATCATATCTTTACATGTTCATAAGTGCTTAGGTTTCCTGGGGTTTAGTTTCCTAATAGGAATATGAATGTGAGTAAACTGCTAATGAATTTTGTGAGAACAATTTATATGTTCAACAAGGTATGTAATATATTTTTATAAATATTGATTGACTTAGTCAATTTTTTTTTTGCTTATAGCTTAATTCTGGTCAGCTGTATAAGTTATTAGCTCAATAGAAATTTAGCATATGTTGTTGTATATGTTCTGTTTTATTTTCAGGAGACTTAGCAATACAATCAATGTTACTTTCCTATTGCTGCTATAACAAGTTACTACAAATTTAGTGGTTTAAAACAAACAAATAATCTATTTTATAGCCTTAGATGTTAGAAGTCCAAAGCAGATCTCAGTGGGCTAAACTCAAGGTGTCATTGGGGCTGCTTTCTTTCTGGAGTTACCATTGGAGTATCTGACTCCTTGCCTTTTCTAGCTTCTAGAAACTGCCCTTATTCCTTGGCTTGTAGCCCCTTACCATCTTTAAAGTTAGCAAAGACCAGTTGGTTTCTTTATCCCTGCCATTTTGCTGGCTGTCCCTTTTTTTGGAGGGGGGAGATTTTTCTGCTTTTGATTACATTAGAACATCCCAGATAATCCAAGGTAATCTCCCTATCTCAAGGTCATTTGAGTATTAGCAAGTTTAATCCCCTTTTGCCCATGAAAACAAATATACTCACAGGTTCTGGGGATTAATTAGGAGGTGGGCATCTTTTTTTTTTTAAAGATTTTATTTATTTGACAGAGAGAAACACAGCCAGAGAGGGAACACAAGCAGGGGGAGTGAGAGAGAAGCAGGCTTCCCGCCGAGCAGGCAGCCTGATATGGGACTCTATCCCGGGACTCCAGGATCATGACCTGAGCTGAAGGCAGTCGCTTAACCAACTGAGCCACCCAGATGCCCCATGGAGGTGGGCATCTTTTGACAGAGGTGGGGAGAGGATTATTCTGCCTACCACCAAACCATTATTTTATGTTTCTGCTGTTTTACATTGGATAAAATGTAAAATGTTGAAGCAACAGGGTTTATGTAGAAGAAAATTGGCATGAGCTAGGCTTGGAGTTTGCAGTTTCTAGCTGTAATACTTGATTACATCACTTAAATTGAGCCTCTGCAGTTTATCTAAAAATGAGTCTGATAATTATACCTACCTTTTAAGAGTGTGATTATAAGGACTGATGAGATCATAAACGTAATGATGAAATAGTAACAACCATTCATTGAACCCTTGCTGTCAGAAATAGAGTAGGTCTTAAATGAATGTTTGTTCTTTCCCTCCTTTTTTGTCTCTTTTAGAACTGTAGTTGATTTCTGTGCTCATCTGTAAGCTGAAATTCCAAAATACTTACTGCCATTGAAGCAGGTATATATGTTTTTCCTATATCTTATTTTATCCTGTCTTGTTTTAGAGGTGAAGTACAATGGGACCCTGTTCTAAGCTGATGGAAAAGTACCTTGTTCTTTTTTTTTTAAGATTTTATTTATTTATTTGAGAGAGAGAGAGCGAGAGAGCATGAGAGGGGAGAAGGTCAGAGGGAGAAGCAGACTCCCTGTGGAGCAGGGAGCCCGATATGGGACTCAATCCCGGGACTCCAGGATCATGACCTGAGCCGAAGGCAGTTGCTTAACCAACTGAGCCACCCAGGTGCCCAAGAAGTACCTCGTTCTTGATAGCTCATACTACAGCATACTTAGTTTCCATACTATGAAAGATATCAGCCATGCTAACTTACTGAGTTGGCCTGAATTTGTAGTGTATAGTGAATTTGTAGTATAACTGGAAATATGAAGCACTGAAACCAGGATGTAAATTACTTAGTCTAGTCGAAGACTGTATGTCACCTCAATCATCTACAGATTGGCTTGTAGTCTTCAACAAAGTCCTGCTGAGCAAACTTGGCTATCTGAAGTGGAACGCTTGGTTTTCTGTAACTTCCAATAGCACTTGATCATGTAGTTCAGTATGTCTTGCTGTCAGGCATGTGCATTTACTTGGGGTTGGGGTAGAAGAGGTATTGCTGGACAGACAGCTGTCCCACTGGTGAATATCTGTGATATTCCTCTGCCCTGTCAGGTGTGGAAGTGGCAGAAAAGCAGCAGGGGACTCTATGTGGCTTCTCTCTCCCTCATGTCCTCCCTATCATGACTAGAATAATTAGATAATGCTTTCTCTTTTACTGATCACCCTTACATTTGCCTTTAGTATTGTTTACTCTCCATTTCCTTTGAACAAAATAATGAATTCCATTTCCTTTTAGTCCTATTCTGTTTGATCCATTTAGCCCTTTGAAGACTGTCACTGGAGCTATGTAGAAAAGTGGTCTGTGGGGATAAGTTTAGGTTCTTTGACACAAATCTTTTAGGCATATTCATCTTTAACAAATGAGACTCCCCTCCCCATTTTTAACTTCTTCCTATCTGTTTAACACTGATCAGTCTTCAGTCCTTGCTTTGTCTCTGTCGTATATGTTGAGACATCTGTTAATGCTGCATCTCTAAGGGTTTTACCTACGTGTCTGTGTGGGTGTGCAAGCTGAAGGTGACTTTGTTGTGTTTTAAATGTAAGACAAAGTAAGAATATTCTAGATAAATTAATTGAAAACTAACAATAACAAGTTTTTTCTGTGGTGTTATAATAACTATTATAAATGATTGAAGGGGTATTCATGGTAGCCTGTATATAAACTTATACTGGCAAACATTTTACAGTCTAAAAATGTTGACAAGTGTTCTGATTCTCTTTGGTTAGATGTATGCCCATGTGCACCTGGAGGAAAACATTGGTCTGTACTTTTCTTGCTAATTATAACATCTTAATTAATCTTGATTAACTAGATTGAGTTTTCTTTAAAGTATCTAAAAATAAAATGAATCAATAACTCTGTTCATCCTTTACTGCTCAGCCTTCCCGGCACACAGCCCGGGCTCATGCTGGCCTCCTGCCTCACTGAGGCAAGCATTTTTGCCAGCCCTCTTGTCCCCCGTTAATTGGGCAGAAGTCTGTTTAGTGGCACATCCAGTGATTTCAGTGTCCTCTGGAGCACTGGGTTGACAATAGAGTGAGTCTGAGAGAGGTCTATAATCGGCTAACTTATGCTGTTGTAAGACTCTATTCAAATGGAACAAATTTGAACCGTTCAACCCTCCTTGGCATCCAACCAGTTTTTGCGTGGTATGAAACAGGCACTTACTTAAGACCTTGTCGTGAGTTGTAGCAGCAGGTATTCGAACTCCGATTTCTTTTTTAGAGGTCTCTTGGTCAACATCATCAGTCATACACAGAGGGCCGTTTGAGATCTGTTTCCAAAGGGTTTTGTTTCAAAGCCTTCTGAAATACACAAAGCCATAAGACTTTTTTGCTTATCCTCTTGGCCAACTATCTGTCAGCTGTTGTCATACAGGTTGTTGATGTCACATGCAGTGGATCGGTAGAAGAATGATTCTTCTTTTTTTTTTTTAAAGATTTTATTTATTTATTTGATAGAGAGAAACACAGCCAGAGAGGGAACACAAGCAGGGGGAGTGAGAGAGGGAGAAGCAGGCTTCTCGCCGAGCAGGGAGCCCGATGCGGGGCACGATCCCAGGACTCCAGGATCATGACCTGAGCCGAAGGCAGCCGCTTAACCAACTGAGCCACCCAGGCGCCCCCAGAATTATTCTTCTATAATGAAGCTTGAGAATATTTATTGGATCTAACATGGGTGGGAAATGTGTATTTGTGCATAGCTGAATTCTGAATTCTGCATGTAACTGGAGCTTTGCTATTAAGTGTCAGGAGTTTAACTGCTTTCTTCTGTATATGCTGGTGAAAAGTCATGTATTAAGAATCTAATTGCTTTGGGCGCCTGGGTGTCCCAGTTGGTTGGGCAACTGCCTTCGGCTCAGGTCATGATCCTGGAGACCCGGGATCGAATCCCACATTGGGCTCCCTGCTCAGTGGGAAGCCTGCTTCTCCCGCCCTCACTCCCCCCTGCTTGTGTTCCCTCTCTGGCTCTGTTTCTCTCTGTCAAATAAATAAAATCTAAAAAAAAAAAAAAGAATCGCATTGCTCCTTCCTGTGGGCTCTAGTCTACATAGTAGTAACTCGCCATCCAAGAAGATACTGGGTTGGGAGTAAAGGGAAACTCTATGTATGTTAGGAAGAGGAAAAGGCTAGAGATCATGAGTCTTGGTCTTACTATCCTTTGTACCATGAATCTTCAGAGTAACATGGCAAAAGTCATTTAGTCTGTGTAAGTTTGCTCATCTCAGTAGGAGGGGGAGCATGATAGACAATAGAACCTAACATTTTTGAAGTACTTTGAATGTGTAAATAACTTTTAATGTAAGTCATGTTTTAGCCCCAGGAAGTAGGCACTGTTATTATCCCTAGTTTACAGATGGAGATACTGAGGCAGAGAGAGAGGTTAAGTGGTTTGCCTCCTTGGGCAATCTAGGGAGATTTAAAGCTAGAATTTGAACCCAGGCATTCTCGTGCTGGAAGACTGCTCATAAGAACACAGAAAGGATGATATCTTACTTTTCCAGTGAAGACCCTTTCCTAGTCTCTTCCCATAGTCAAAATGCATATGACATTTCAGACTTAATCTTTGAGTGGTATTGTCAATCATCAACATTTAAGGATCTGCTTATTGAAAAATAAGAATAAGTCTGAATATAGGGCACTGAATAGAAGATGCTTTGTAAATACACAGATTCCTATGCCCTTCCACCAGAGCTGCTGACTTAAGAGGTCAAGGGCAGGGTATGGAAATGTGCTTCTTAAAAGCTCCCCGAGTGACTTGGTGAGATATTTGTATAAACAGTGAAGTTAAGTGAACTTTGGAAGGACTGCACCCAGTATGCTTGTCTCACTTGTACCTTTATCTAGCTGCTGCTCAGCTAAATGCCTCAGAAGAAATTACTGTTCAATACAAGTTCAGTAAAAAGTCTTCTGCTTCTCTAAAACTAGAAAGAGTTCTAACTCTCCCTATTGAATGATTACTGGGAAAATGCAGTCCATGCCCTTGGGCATGATCACAATATTTTCATATAGATGAGGAAATGTCATGCCACCAAATATTGATCAATACATTTTGGGGAATAATAGGAGTTTGGAAGCTCTAAATGGAGATGTCAGTATCTGGAAAAAAATGTTTTTCTATGTAATGTTTCAGTATCTTGAAATAGGCACAGTGTTTCTTCTCCAGCAACTTTGTAATGATTAAAGATCACAAATATGCCTTTGGAGACAGAGCTTAGGGCAAAGTGTCAAGGTCTGTGGCTGCCACTGACATACAGAATGGCCTTGGGCAAGGAACTAAACCTATTTCTTTGTGTCTCCTCATTTGTTATCTGAGACCACAGCATTTACCTTATTTCAAGGAAAAGTGCCATTAATTAATATATGGGATACTTCAAGTCTACTTTTAAAAAAATTTAACTCCTATTATCTGCTGACGTGAAGAAATAATGTGACCTTATTGTCACTTCAATGTCTCTTGGTGACTGCGGTGGTAGGAAAGAGACCTTACCTCTGATAGTGCTCCTACTGTGACCTACTGTAAGTTGTTTCTAGCAAGAGATTATTGTAGAGTCCAGAAGCATGAGCTATGGGCAGAGGGCCAGTGAGGGGCTCTCGACAAGTCTCTACACAAGCACTCATTGATGCTTATTGAATATCAGGAAGATATGTTTCATTCCCTGAGGAAAGATGAAATTCTGAAAGGGGCTTGGCTTCTTTGGATGTGTTTTCTCTGGTCCTTAGCATCTGACCTCATTTTTCAGACAGGTTCCCCCCTCCCCCAAACTTGAGTAATTAATACTTAACATGATTTGAGTGTCCTTTTGAACTTGGATCATCGTAAAGATGACAAAAAACTTACAATGTGAAGGAGTACAATCCCAATGTAGACTAGAATGAGAATTTCATTCAGTTTAAAACATATAGGCATATGCCACAAACTCCACAGAGGATAGATAAATTCTTATCATCTATACTTCCTTCCCACTAAGGGATTGCTGATAATCCATAGGAAGGATGGCCTTGGAAAGTGTTTTGTTAGGGCCTCTTTCCTTGTTTGTGTGCTTCACATTGCACTTGTTTCCCTTGGTTTGGTGTTGTTCTTGTGCATTTAAGGTGGAAAAACCCACAGTGTTTGCATAAGTATCTTATTTTTAAAAGATTTTATTTGTTTATTTATTTGAGAGAGAGAGTGTGTGTGTGCACAGGAGAGAGAGCATGGGCAGAGGAGAAGGATGGAAGGAAAGAGAGGGAAGCAGACTCCCCACTGAGCAGGGAGCCTGATGCAGGACTCCATCCCAGGACTCTGGGATCCTGACCTGAGCTGAAGACATGCACTTAACTGACTGAGCCACCCAGGCTTCCCTGCATAAGTATTTTAAATACATTTTTTAAAGATTTTATTTATTTATTTGACAGAGAGAAACACAGCCAGAGAGGGAACACAAGCAGGGGGAGTGAGAGAGGGAGAAGCAGGCTTCCTGCCAAGCAGGGAGCCTGATGCAGGGCTTGATCCCGGGACTCCAGATCATGACCTGAGCGGAAGGCAGTCGCTTAACAACTGAGCCACCCGGACACCCCTAAATACATTCTTTATTTTCTAAGTCCTTAGCAGGATTTAAGTTATATAACAGTGTTGCTTCCTTCAAATATCCAGTTCTGAGTGCTGGAAGTAGCCATGTAGGGCTGCAGATTTGTTTCTTGAGGCTTAACACTGTGATCTTCTGTCAAGGTCAGTATTTTATTTCATTTTATTTTATTAATTTTTATTTTTGCTTTTTAAAAATGATTTTATTTATTGAAGTTGCCTGGGTGGATCAGTCGGTTAACCTCCTGCTTTCGGCTCAGGTCATGGTCCCAGAGTCCTGGCATCGAGCCCATCAGGCGCCCTGCTCAGCGAGGGGCCTGCTTCTCCCTCCCCTCACACCCTTCCCACTCATATGCTCTCTCTCACTTTCTCTTTCTCTCTCTCAAATAAAACCTTTAAAAAATGATCTTATTTATTAGAACAAGAGAACACGTGAGCTGGGGGAGGGCCAGAGGGAGAGACAGAAGAGCCCAACACAGGGCTCCATCTCAGGACCCTGAGATCATGACCTGAGCCAAAACCAAGAGTCAGACGCTGAACGGACTTAGCCATCCAGGCGCCCCAATAGATGGGTATTTTATGCCACCATTTTGAGATGCTTGACATTAGGATGTAATTTCTCCAGTCTCAAAATTGCATGTCAAGTAGCACTTCACAATGCACTGAGGGAAGTATAAAAATGAAAGCTAAAACCCCAAAGAGGTTTGAGTATAGTTGAAGAAATTATGGGAGGCATACATCTCCCATAAGGGAGAAGAAAACTAGCATTGCTTCCTTCAAATATCCTGTTCCGAGTGCTGGAAGTAGCCATGTAAGGCTGCAGATTTGTTTTTTGAGGCTCAACACTGTGATTTTCTGTCAAGGTCAGTATTTTATTTTATTTTATTTATTTTATTTTTGCTTTTTAAAAATGATTTTATTTATTGAAGTTGCCTGGGTGGGTCAGTTGGTCAACCTCCTGCACAGAAAGTAATGAGATGAACCTAATTAAGAGACAGAATGATACTATATTTTAAATTGTTTCTTTCATAAACTGACAGTGGCCTTGGCCAATCTACTTCATTGTTCCGTGCTTTGGTCTCCTTATCTGCAAAGTGGAGATACAACTAACACCTTCCCAAATGGTTCTTGTAAGGACTAAGTGAGTTACTGTATTTAAAGCACTTCTAATAGTGCCTACTAGAATGTTGCCTATTATTAATTATGAGGAGTTCAAAGAAGAGAAGAGGCTGATGTTCCTCCTTTGGGCATATCTGTGGAACTCAACAAATGGGATATTTCCAAATATTTCTCTTCAAATTGAGAATTAGTTTCCATGAGTATGAGGGGATAATGTTCCCACATAATTTCTTTTTAAAAAATTTTAAATAAAAATTGTATATTTAAGGTTTACAACACAATGATTTGATATACATATACATAGTGAATATCCTGGACACTGAAAAAACCTGTATGATCTCACTCATATATGGAATTGAAAACAGTCGAACACACAGAAGCAGACATTAGAATGGTGGTTACTGGGGGTGGATATGTTGGGGAAATAGGGAGATATTGGTCCTGCATAATCCCTTTGATTTTTCTTTTAACTTTCTTCTGCCTTATTGTACCCAGTCCACATATCCTGAGAAGACTGAGAAAAATAAATTAAAATTCAAATTTTAAAAAAGTAAAAGTAAAATTTGAATTCTTTCTTTCCATTTCCAAATGGAAAATGGAACCTTTTCTTCCTTAAACCTAGATGAGGTTCCCTGGGTCTATCTCTCTCTCTTTTTTTTAAAAGATTCTATTTATTTATTTGACAGAGAGAAACACAGCTAGAGAGGGAATACAAGCACCCCATCCCTGGGTCTATCTCATGATAGGCTAAATATAAAGAGATAAAGAAATTTCAAAATTGTCCCTCTCTCAAGACAAAGCCTGACTTTCTAGTCTATTGCCTTACTTGGGACTGTCTGTTTTACCTTTCCTTTCCTTTTGTAAGCACCCTATATTTAAAAATCTTGGTATTTCACCCGCATCTGTTCCAAAGCACATGGATGCCTTTGGTTGAATGCATCGAAGGCCCACTGTTGCACTAACTGTTGCTCTACCTTTCAGTTATTTAGGAATAGATACCACATACACTGGAAGTCCTTAGATTTATCTCAGAGTTCTTGATCAGAGAATATAATTGTGAAATGTGTCTCCTTATTTTATGGTGATGAGTATGATGGAAAAGTGGTTCAAAGTTCAGTAATAATGCCTCCTTTGATCGAGTACCAACTATGTGCCTGGCAAGGTATCTCATACACAAGCTGCTGCCAGTGTGGTTAGAAACAGAAATGCACTTAAAGAATTAGCATGTTCTGATTACCAAAAGTAGAAATGGCGTGTGCATCCCTACCATGAAGAATGGGGTCTAAAGCCAGTGTTAGGAAACGGTTGTACAATGCCTGTTGTGATCCTTAGCTTTTTGGAATGTCTGTGGCACTTTTTTTTACTTGAAATTTTCTGCTACCCGCCCCCCCAACACTGTGCTTTGTTTTAAATTCTGTGACCTGCAGAGCCTCAGCCACTCCTTATCTTGGCATTTCCTTCAACTTTTAGTCGGAGGTACGCTTTTGTTTTTTGGTCTGTGAGAATGAAGCAGGCAGAACCACAAAACTGTCGCTTATGTGAAATACAAATGAGCAGAAAAAGGGTAAAAGGAGCGGTGCCTGTTCCACACGCTTCAACTTTGTGGGTACTAAATGGTGTGGAAGTTGATTTCAGGGGTCTATGTTGTATCAAAGCTGATAGCCCTAAAGGATTGTACTTAGACAATAATGTGAAGGAAATGGGATTTTAAAAAACGAATCTCCCTGGGAACCACGTAAGAGGTTTGTCAGCATGTCCTACGGCTGTCCCTATGCATCATTCTCAGCTTCTGCCTTCAACTGTGCCCTTGGGAATTAAATCAGGGAAGAAAGAGTCCAACAGGGGCCGCTGATTGCAGGTACAGATTCTTCCCGCCCCCTGAAAACAGGTACTCTTAAGAGTACACAATAAATGGAAGCCTTTTATTTTCCAGAGAGAGCACACCTGGACTATGCTATTTAGTTGAGGATTTCCTGCAACGTATACTTCACTATCATATTCATGAAAGCTATAAAATCATTGCCCACAAGGTTGTGAATGGTTAAATATCAGTTCTTCTTAATCTTCTAATAAAGGACCTCTGAATAAGAATAAAATATGTGTTCCTGAGTTAAATAAAATGAAATTTATCTTTCAGAAATATTTTTAAATCTGCGCTAATGTATATGTCACTTAGGTTTATTTTCTTCTAAGTCAATGATAAAAATAAGGGGCATTATAGAGTTTTGGAATTCCTTGAAATTTTTTTTTCCTGGTAGGCTTCTTGGTTGGTTGTTTGGAGATTGCACTGAGGCCTCTCTCCTTTAGCTGTGAGACACATGGAATGCCAGCTTACTCTCTCTTGTTGTCAGTAATTAATGGTGAGTCTTTTTTTTTTTTTTTTAATGGCAAGTCTTAAGGAGATCCCCCACTCTGTCTTGCAAAGAGGTGCTAGGTGCTAGTTTGCATTTTAATACTCTGGACCCTCAGCTTTTGTACTCCCAGCTGATGATTTAGCACCTCATACCAACCCAGTGGTTTTGTATTTACAAGGCTTAAGTTTTTCAAACTCTGATATATGTAGGGGACCAGATCATGGCTCAGTTTAAGGCATTCTGGGAGGTGGCACAGGCTATCATCAAAATCCGATATCATGACAGGCATTTAACTAAATGGGGATTGCATTCAGAAAAGAGGAATTACTGCAGGCAGGAGCTACCTGGAGGTCAATATTGGAAGGACCCAGCTCTACACAGACAGCAGATACTGCCGAAGACTGCAAAGGTGTCTGTCGCCCGAGACACTGAACATCTTTTGCAGGATACAGAGATTCTTCCAAGAGATTCTGCAGGGATCAGAGTGTTTTCATCCACAAAACCATTCACACTGATTTCTCACTCTAACTAAATACAGCAGGATGAATGGTTTTCAGAATCACATTGGTGCTGAGCTCAGCCTTTTGAGTGCTGGATGAATTAATCTCATCAAAATAGTCTTCCTGTCCAAAGTGTAGATCTACTTCCTCTTTCGTTGAATCTCTTCTACAAGACTGTTTTTGAAAAGTTTTTGTTTTGTTTGACCAGATGGTGTCACCTTCTTGCCTAGAAATCTTAAATGGCTGTGCTCTAGTCTGAAGGGGCCAAGAATATTGTGTGACATTAGCCCCTGTTAGGCCTTACCCCTAGGCCTATGTGCAACTCCTTATTCAGGAAGAAGCTTTCTTATCATCCTTGTCTGCATCATACCAGTTCACCTTCTAGGTACAGTTCTTCTCTGAGAAGATTTCTATGACTTCTCCAGTGTGGGTTAAGTACTCCTTTTTTGGTGGTACTCCACAGTATCCTATATATTTCTCCTATATTACCCTTTCCACATCTGATTTTTCATTATTATAAGTTTGCTTACTAGTTCCCTCAGGAAACGCTGTATCTGCTATATCTTCTTCTTCTTCTTCATGTAGCACTGGAATTGGTACATACCAAGAAGCCTACATAATTACTGAATAAATGAATGACAAAATGAACAAATGAAAAGAATGATGATCCCTCCAGGAGTTTCTGATCCTTTGTTGAAGTGGTATGTTCAGATTAGCTAGCCTGATCCAGGATTCCACCAAGATGTACATCTCCTTGAAGAATTTTTATTGCACTATTTTGTCTTCTAGGGCAGAATGGAGAGGATCTTGATTCTTATTGCTTCTGTGTTCATCGCCAGTCCTAGAACGGGGCTCAATAATATAGAAGACCCTATGGGTTAAGTCTAGCTTAAGATTACTAAGGAGTAATCTTCTAGGAGTTTTACATTTAGATCTGTGATCCATCTTGAATTTTCATGAAAGATGGAAGGTCTGTGTCCAGATTCATAATTGGCATGTGGCTGTCCATCACAATAGCACGGTTTGTTGAAAATACTGTCATTTCTCCATTAAGTTGCCTTTTCTCCTTTTTCAAAGACCATTTGACTATTAGACCTATTTTTGTATAATTAGGAAATTCATTACATAACACAAAACTGAAAATTTAGAATAAATTCCCAGCTGCACAGAGGCAGTTTTTGTATACTGGTACTTGGCTATCCTCTCAATGTTCCCTTTCATATATCAACTTAAAAAAATCCCTCTTTACCCTCAGCTTCAACATCCTTTGCAATATGATTCTAAATCCTAGTTTTCAGCTTTATCCTGTGCTGTTCCCTTGCCTGTCCCTGTGCTCCCACCAAATGGGCTACTCCCTGTGCTTCAAACACACCTTATACTTCCCTACATACATGATGTAGCTTATACTATTCTATTCGATAGTTCTATTCTTCCCAAATTCTGCTAAAAAATTCTATCCTTTCTTGAATCCTAACTCTTCTATGGAATTCTTCTAGGAAAACTTTTACTGATTACCATGATGTGTTTCCTTCTGCCTTTGAACCTCTGAAAGTGATATTTTTACCTTTTCCAACATGTATTCAGGTCATACATATATAATTACCAAGAGAACACTTCATCACCTGCATTTAATATTTCTTATCTTTTTTTTTTACTGCCACATATTAAGTCCCTGAGTCACTTATTCATAGCCAGAGATCTCCAAGCCTACTGTTTCTGTAGCTTCTCCTGAGCTGTCTAATTATTGAAGTTTCTATGCTCATTTTTTATTTATCCTGTCATGTGCTCCCATTTAATTACAATCAGACTTCTCACTTTCGCCTTTTTTGTGTGTGTGACAGAGTACCTACTGTTAAATTAGGGGGGAAATGTGACCATTTTCATAACCAGCCAGTTGGGAGCCAGGGTATTGGGAAGCAAATGGGTTAAAGTAGGAATCCTAGTAGAGGCACCTCCTAAAACATTATATAGTAAAACTAATAGTCTTGCTTCTTCCTAAAGGTCTCAGGTGGTTTTATTTTTGTATTTTCTAATTTTTCTATGTATGATAACATCTTCTATACCATCTGGTCAATCCCAAACTTATTTTAGGTATGCAGAACATAATAAATTATGTTCACCAAATATTTGATTTTTATAGTAAAACAATATTTTTAGAATTCCTCTTTTAGCTCAATAACTTATCTGTAATATTGTCTGCATTAACAAAATGGTCTTTGTCTATTTTGTTCACTGTTTGAATTTGAAAATGTGCCTGCCATTTTAATGGACATTACATGAACATTTATTGAATGAATGAATGAATTGAGCTGAATATATTATTTTTCTTGAATATTAGTAAAGGTTTAAAAACTAAATTTGCTTCTGTCTTTCAGAAGTTAAACATTTGAGACTGTCTTCTTGGCATTTGGTATTTTTGATCATGCTTCTTCATTCTTATGTCCAGAAAAGAAAAAAAAAATAGATATGACCCAGAGAGAAGAAAAGTACCAGAAATAATATTTCAGTCCATGACCACAAATATCTACCAATTTTATAGTCATTCAAAGAGGTATTTTGTCAAATGCACTGAATAATTTTTATTTAGAATTCAGGGGATATATTTAATCCTAACCGCCACACTAGTCTTAAGAGCAGGTCTGATGGAGCACTAGTGCCTCATCAAGATTGGAGTTTGATGTCTGAGTCACAATAAAGAGAAAGAGCTAGGCTTTGGGGACCTTGACATATATGTTTTTGGATTGAGTATGCAGTTCACTGAATTGTCATCCCTTCAAAGGATGCTGGTACCGTACTGTTCAGTTATTGAATGTTTCTTGGCAGGTTGGGATCAGAATGCCTGGCAGAGCCTTGGTGTCTCTAAAGGAATATTTCCCACATTGCAGATAGGAATTGGTTCCAAATTGATTTCAGTGGCCTCTCCAAAACTAACCTAAACCCCCTGGGGTGGGAGTATTTCTATTAGAGGAATTACGCCGAAGTACAATGTACTTGTATGGCAATGCTTTCATTCTGTAGAATGACTTATGATGAAGGTTATTTTGACCTTGTGTAACTATGATTGATGAAAATGATGCAATCTAGATTCCCAACTAATAATAGAAATATGAATATCAATCGTTAATTGTTCAACACGTTCCATGTTACTGCAAATAAAAAATAAAGCAACCGAAATTGTGTGTGTTACTATAATTTCAGCATTCTTTGTTGCCACATCTTTGAAACAGTAGCAGTCTGTAGATGATTTTAGCTAATCTATCTTTAATACGGAAATAGGGACGTATGATTCAATCTATCAAGGTAAATGATGATCAATATAAATATATTTTCCTGTCGAAGTAGGACTTGAAAATTCAAGATGTTACTACCAAGTGGCCAGTAAGTGAAGTAAAAACAGTTTCAACAGGATTCTTTCATAGGCCTTTTCTTTTTCTATTTCTCCCTAGCTATTGTCTACACAACATTCTCTATTTTTTCTCTATGTAAAGCTTACACAGGCTGTGACCAAAGACAAAGCCATCTTATTTTATGATCCCCAAACTGCAGTCGCTTGGAGACCCAGAATAGAAAGTAATTTCTAGTGAGCTCATCCAAGCTTTAGCCTACGCAGTTCCTTTTTTTGCACAAAATAACTTGGCTAACATTCCAACCAAGGACCATAAACCAGCAGTGTGCATAGACACTGAGAATAAAGATATATTTAGATAGATTGCATGGATTAAAGAGGCCTAAACCATCTGTCTTTAACACAGGCGAATGTCATTTTCTTTAGTCAAGAACCTGGGTTTTCCAGCAATATCC
The DNA here is from genome assembly GCA_004023965.1 of Spilogale gracilis. Lineage (NCBI taxonomy): Eukaryota > Metazoa > Chordata > Mammalia > Carnivora > Mephitidae > Spilogale > Spilogale gracilis. The sequence goes on from PITA01016273.1 coordinate 27,315, forward strand.
CAGCATTTAAAGATTCAGAGAGGTGCTTTAACAATTAGTTGTGGGTATCATTCACAGAAAAGTCGGATGCATCTGTTTCTCTCATTATTACAGACTTTTATAAACTCAGAGAATCTTAGTTATGGTTTCAGAAGTAATTTGCTATGTACTTCTCTTTTTTCCTTTGTTGCTTCTCAGAATCTGTTAATGTTGCTATTCCACACACACTATTTTGTGAGTATTTGTTTATATGTCTGCCTCTTCCTCTGGAGGGTGCACTTCTCCAGGATGGGGAGAAGGCTTTGTTTATCCTGTGCCCCCAGTGCCCAACACTTAGTAAGTGATCTACAAGTTTCTGTAAATGTGTGTTGAGTGGATTGCATATTTATAGAACTCCTGGTGACTGGGGATTATGTGCCTCATGGGAGTGATGTGAAGAATTATTGAAGTAGTTTGGCAGACTCTAGTGAGCTGGAATGGGGATTCTTTAATAGATGTCTCATCCTCTAGTAATAAGGTTGCTAAGATAAAATACAGGATACTTAGTTAAATTTGAATTCAGGTAAACAAATTTTTTTTTTGGCAAAAGGATATCCCAAATACTGTATCCAATTATTGCATGTCTCATTATTTGCTGTCCATCTGAAAATCCAATTAAGCTGGACATTGTTTCTTTTTATTTTCTAAGTCTGACAGCTCTATCCATACGGATGGGTTGCCCAGTGGAGCATGAGACTAGAGAGAGTGCCCTCACTCAAAGGAGTTGATGTATTTTATTATGTAATTAGAGCATAAGCAATTTAAAGACCTGATACCTATGGTCTTTGCTACGTTGAGTGTGATTGAACTTTCCTTAATTGTGTAAGGAGTAAGTAAGAAGAGTTTGAAAATACCCTGATCTCACCTAGCTCTTCTCTAGAAAGAGCTGCCCTCTGCTGAGAGAAGCAACTCCTGGATAGTGTTAGGGAGTCTGCAGATCCCTGAACTTGTCAGAAAGAAGTACTATTGAGTCACATGATGTCTGGGTGACATTGAACAAAACAGACTCAGACCACGTGATGCCTAATCAGCTAATGGTTTGGCAATAATGGCTCTTAAAAAGGAAAAAAAAAATCCCGTTTATTCTAGACGAGTATTTGGTTGGGGGTGTTGAATTGGGGCCATAAAGTGTTTTCACCAAAAACACATGAAATACATGATAATAAATGGTATTTTGCCATTAGATTTTCAGGCAGACATACTTATTTCCTCAACCAACAATTTCCAGTCAGAATATATGGAACATAATTGAGTCATGTACCATACTTGGATAAACCCGAAAAGCTTTACTTGGTGTAGGCACAGCATGTGACTGGGGTAAAGAATAACATCTTTACTGCTTTTTAGTCTGCTATGCACATTTGCTTTTTCTATGGAATTAAAAATGCTCTCATATTCAGTCTTTATTTTTCCCTAAGGTATTTTTCTATGCTACAATGTTATTTTTTAAATGCAATTTGAGTGCAAGAGTACTATGAACTCCCAAATGGTTGAAACTTTGTGAAGAAAATCGTGCAAAAATTATAAGAATGAGAACAGCTTTAGGCATTAAGCAAAATATGTGAGAGATATGACAAAAACAGTGGAAAAGATGGAGAAAGCAAAAGATACCTCTCCAGCATTAGCTCACTCTGCTAGGTATGTTACTGAACAGCTTCCTAGAAGTCAATTACCTGCCTTTTCACTGCTTTGCAAAGGATCATAGTCTGTCTCTTCTCCACTAACCACTGTCCACTATTGTTTTTACTTCTTCCCCTGGGAGCACAACAAATCTGCATTGTGTTACACTCAGTGTAAGCACATCAAATTGCAATTTTGTGTTGCTCATATAAATTTTATTTTTAAAAAAGATTTATTTGAGAGAACACGAGTGAGAGAACACCAGAGTGGGAAGAGGAGCAGAGGAATAGGGACTAGCAGACTCCATGCTGAGCAGAGCTCGATACCAAAACCATGAGATCACCACCGGAGCCAAAACCAAACTTCAGGCGCTTAACCAACTGAGCTATCTAGGTGCCCCTATAAACTTGATTTTTATTCTTCCTTATTTTTTCTGTGATAAATATTTAGATATTGTTTGCTGGCATGGAATTCATAATTATTCGGTATTGATGTTCCTGAAGAATTTAATGACTTCTTCATATAGAAGCAACATTTCCAGTAATCTCTTAATATCCTTAGATACAATCATACAAGACCCATTAGAGTAAGGAGGTGGTAGTGGAGATGTAAAAAGTGATCGGGTTATAGAAATATTTTGAATGTAGAAATTAATAGTTGCATTAATTCCTAGGACTGCTGTAACAGAGTACCATAAACTGGGAGGCTTAAAATGACAGAATTTATGCTTTTATGGTTCTGGAAGCTAGAAGTTCAAAAGCAAGGTGTCCATAAAACCCTGTTCTTTCTGAAATCTACAGGGGATCAATCCTTCCTTACCTATTCCTAACTTTTTGTGGTTTGTTAGCAATCTTTGGTTTCCTTGGATTGTAGTTAGAGAACTCCAGTTTTCTGCCTTTGTCATCACGTGGTGTTCTTGTGGATCTCTGTGTCTCTACATGGCCACCTTTTTATAAGGAAATCTTATGAGGACTTCAGTCATATTGGATTGGAGACCAGTCCTCCTCCAATATGGCCTCATCTTAATTATCTCTGCAATGGTCTTCTTTCCAAATAAGGTCACATTCTTCAGTACTGGGTGAGTGTTATGACTTCAGCATATCTTTTGAGGTGGACATGATTGAACCCGTAACACCAGGATTTCCTAAAAAACTGACATGGGGTGTGAGAAAAGTAGGCAAGTCAAGGATGTCTGAGCTTTTTTTTAGAGAGTTATTCTGGGAGAGAAAGAGAGAAAGAGAGAGAATGTGTGTGTGTGTGTGTGTGTGTGTGTGTGTGTGTGTGTGTGTGTGTTGGAAAAAGTCAGGGATGAGCACAGTACTGGAAAAAAGTTGAAGAGGATGTGTTTTTTTATGATAGAGTATGTATGCAGATCGGTGATTAAAATTGGTAGTGGTGGGTCTCAAATTTCTCTTGCAGGCAGAACATTTTATTTGCAGTGGTTTTGGGAATGTCTCTTATGATTACTTCAGTGTTACTGGTGAAATAGGAAGTGAAGTTGTCCGCTGATTGAGAAAGATGAGAAAGTAGTCATTGGGAGTTTTGAGGCGAGAAGAAAAAGTTTTGAAATCATTTTCTCAGAGTTGAGAGAGTGGAGTAGGAAGTGTATTAGTTATGTGGGAGCATTAATGATTCACTTGAGATTAATGAGCATGAATTTTAAGTGAGACCAATCAGCATAGATATCTCTCCAACCATATTCTCCTGCCATTTTGTAGGGAGTGTTAGACTGAACTAGTTTTGTAGTTTTACTCTAACCAGGTGATGAGTAAAGGGAGGGGAGGGAATTAAGGAGCTTATGAGGGAGTTCTGTCGGGGATGGTGCTTGATCCGCCCCTCCTGCCATGCTCAAGCCACCAGAAAACTTTGGTGGAGGTACCTGTGAATGTGAATGAAAGCCCAGAGGGGCTTTCCCCCACCTAGAATCCTAAAGCCACATACCCTGTGGGTCAGGGCAGTATGTCCTTGGTGTGCTTATTCAAGACATAGTTCCATTTAATCCTCCTCCCGGTAATCATATCTCTGTATCTCTTATCTGTATTTCTTGATCCCTGTGCCTCAATGGTCTCAATTTCTGTGAGTTTAAGCAATCACTCTGTACCCTGCAGTAACAATACTAATCCTGTCTCTAGGGCGGGTGCAAAAGCAGTTAAAGATTTAACTGCACCACCCAACTTCCTCACTTTTAAATAATAAAAGACTGGGGCCCCCTGTCAGTCAAGAGAGACAAAGGCAGAGGGCCTGCGAGGAGGCAGCAAGAGAGCCTTAGAGGGGAGAGCAGGAGAGCTGGCAAACAGCAAGAGAGCCTGCAAAGAGAGAGACAGAAGCGAAGAGAGATGGAAGCAAAGAGAGACTGAGAGACTGAGAGACAAAGGCAGAAAGCCTGTGAGGAAACAGAAAGAGAGCCTTAGAGGAGAGGCAGCAAGAGAGCTGGCAAACAGCAAGAGAGCCTGCAGAGAGAGACAGAAGCAGAGAAGCAAAGCAAGCAGCAGAAAGAAAAGCAGACAGAGAGTAGAGAGACAGAAGAGGAGAGAGAAGTATAGCAAGAGGGCCAAAGCCAGAGCTAGAGAGCTAGAGCTAGAGAGCCAAAGCTAAAAAGCCAGAGCATGAGGCTGAGCCTGCTTCATAGGTCTGTCCTGACTGACCTCGGGTCTCTCAGCTTGCATTAGATTTCCGTGTCCGTGTCATTATTTCGCCCGCGGTTTGGGACCCACACAACTCCGCCGAGGCTGGCTCCTCTGGCGACATCAGAATTCTTTTTATGATTTACCATAAATTTGAATGAACTAACAAGTTGGGTGAGGAGAGAAGAAATGACATCAAAAGAGTCATGAAGAGTAGGGATTAAAATTTATTGGAATCTTGGTATTAGAGAAAGTGACCTGGGAAGATAGGACATGGCAGACAGCAATAGAGATTACAGAGAGATTGCAATTATTGGTTTTAACAAAATCTTCGGTCCACAGGAGTGAGGGATTTAGATTGTGTGGAATACTAGATCATTGGAGAAGAAGCTGTCAAGGAACTGAGAAATTTCAGGATACTAGAGGAATCATCTGATCAAATATTACAATTGCCAGGATTTATAATGGAAGTGGTATAGGAGAAACTTTAAGCCTAATTGTTTCTGCCAGAGGCACTGTGATTCAGAAATCTCTAATAGAAGCATATGTTAATCATATAAAGGAAGAAACTTCATCCACAAATCAAAGCCTATAGGACTTTTACTTTAATTTTACTACTAGTGAAGAGCTTTGTGACTGTGTGTTTGGGGTGGGGTTTTGATTGTGTTCTCAAGAGGAACAGCCCATGGGAGTGCTCTTTTAAGATTTTTTTTTTTTTATTTGACAGAGAGAGAGATCACAAGTAGGCAGAGAAGCAGGCAGAGAGAGTGGAGGAAACAGGCTCCCTGCTGAGCAGAGAGCCAGATGTGGGACTTGATCCCCGGTCTCCGGGATCATGACCTGAGCCAACGAAGGCAGTCGCTCAATCAATTGAGCCACCCAGGCGCCCCGGAATGCTTTTCTTTATATGAACACAGTACCACTGGCATTGTTGATTGGTTGAATTTATAACATCATCATAGAAATGTCACTCACAAGAAAAGAGATTCAGAAAAAGCGTATCATCTCTTTGAGGACTTGACATTCCAGAATAATCTCATCTGCTGTTGTCAGGAGTCCCTTTCATCCCTCTGGATATGTTACAAAAATTAGAAAAAAAGAAAAGAGGAATGTACTGATCTTGGTACCTGCTTTGAATCTTAAGCTGAACGTAAAGTTATGCACATATAAGTTCTACCTGCCAGCACAATGTTTCTTAAAGTATGAATGAATAAATAAAGTGACAAAATTAAAGAAAAAATCGAGTTACAGTAAGGGGCAAAAATTGGACTGTTAATACTAAGGTCATTAGTGTATGAATAGTTATATGAATTTTCAATCTTGAATGTTTTTATCAACATGTTAACAGTGGTACACCGTGGATGGCAGGATCACAGGTGGTTCTTAAAAGTGGAGTTTGTGATCTGTCAGGGCATCTGATGGGGTATCCTGGACCACTTCCACATTGAGAGCCATGTGAAAAGGCATAAATAGGGACGCCTGGGTGGCTCAGTTGGTTAAGCGACTGCCTTCGGCTCGGGTCATGATCCCGGAGACCCGGGATCGAGTCCCACATCGGGCTTCCTGCTCGGCGGGAAGCCTGCTTCTCCCTTTCTCACTCCCGCTGCTTGTGTTCCCTCTCTGGCTGTGTTTCTCTCTGTCAAATAAATAAAATCTTAAAAAAAAAAAAAAAAAAAAAAAGAAAAGGCATAAATATTCTTGCTCTCATGAGTTCAAAGCTAACAAATACTCACATCTAATAAAGGGAAACTTTTAGAAGGAAACAACCCCTTGGGGTTTCTCTTTCTTCCCTGACCTCTCCCATTCAGGCATACGAGTTGGCATAAATGCTAATAACTGATTTTTTTCTTTCTGGGGCTTAGGCAAATCTCACATAGGCATTTACAGACTCCTTATTTGAATAATTAAATGTTAATTATAGTTGTTTAGCCAATATAACATGAGACAATTTGAGTTATTTTCCTTAATTGACCCCGTAATTCTGACACATGTCCTTTAACCAAAGTTCACTGCCAGGTAAATATTTAATAGTTTTGCCATTCAGAGATACTGATGCTTATAAAAATTGCAGCCATTTATATATAGAAAAGAAAATGCAGTCTATCCATTCTAGGTATGGCAATGATAAGTAAAACACTAGGCCCTTTACGGAGGCATCTTCGAGTACCCCTGTTCCGGGGCTGTATAGGGATACCATTACAAATTCACTGTAGTATTTTATAACAAACTTCAATTTGAGAACCCATCCACTTATTCAACAAATATTTATTAAGCACCTACTAGGTCTCAGGTAATGTTCTAAGCCGACAGATATATCAATGAAGAAAACAAAATTATCTTGTCTCATAGAATGAATATTCAGGGGGAGGATGTAAAACAAATATGTAATTACATATAATCTATCGGGAGGTGATGAGACCTAAGCAAATAAATGGGGGAAGATAGTTATGAAGTATTGACATTGAAATCTTGAATATGTTGTCCAAGGAAGAAAGCAACAAGAGAAATTATTGAAGTTTAACTTACAAGTATTAAAATGTATACTTACGTTTTTGAAATTTAAGAAGTTTAACAACTTCATATGCTCATGCTACATACAAGTATCTGAAGCAAGATGTAGAACATTTCCATGTCCCCATAAAGTTTCTCTTCTTTAGTACCAGTACATCCTTCTTCCTCTCCCATAAGCAGCCACTGTTGTGATTTCAATCACTCTAGCTTAGTGTTGCCTGTTCTGACTTCATAGTAGTGCAACTTCTATGTGTGTGTGTGTGTGTGGGGGGGTGTGTATGTGCACGTGTGCTTGCCTTGTTACTTTTGCTCAATATAATGTCGGTAAGATTCTCCATGTTGTGCAAGTAGCAATAGTTGGTTATTGGTTATTTCACTTGGTTGCATGGTGTCCAATGTGGTTTTCATCTTTTTTGTTTTTCTTTTGTTCACTCTTCTGTTGATGGTCATTTGTGTTCTTTCTGTTTTAGGCTTTTATGTCCAGAACTGCCTTGATCGTAGTTAATAAAGTTTTTTTTTTTTTTCTAGACCCATGCTTTTATTTCTTTTGGGTAAATACAACTGGAATTACTGTATCATAGGATATATGTGTAGTTCACTTTACAAGTTAACTACCAAATAGTTTTCCAATCATCATTTTATGCTCTCATTAGCAATGCATGAGAATTCCACTTGTTCCACATACATCCTCACTAGTATTTGGTATTGCATGCAATTTTTATTATAGCTAGAGTAGAGTGTAGTGACATTTTATTGTGGTTTTAATTTACATTTCACATATGACTAACAAAGTTGAATGTCTTTCCATGTGTTAATTGACCATTTATTTAAAAAGAAGCCTCTGTTCATTTTGTCTAATTGTTATAGTATTTGGCTTTGAAAAAAATTATTCATTTGGGTGCCTGTGTGGCTCAGTCAGTTAAGTATCTGCTTTCGGCTCAGGTCATGATCCCTGGGATCAAGCTCTGCATGAGCCTCCCTGCTCAGGGGGGAGTCTGCTTCTGCCTCTCCCTGTGCCACTTCCCCTGCTTGTGCTCTCTCCCTCTCGCTCTCTCTCAAATAAATCTTTAAATTTTTTTTTTAAATGTATTTACTTATGGAGGGAGGGGTGAGAGGCAGAGGTTAGGGAGAGAATCTCAAGCAGGCTCCATGCCCAGCGTGGAGCTCAATGCGGGGCTTGACCTCACAACCCTGAGATCATGACCTGAGCCAAAATCAAGAGTTGGATGCTTAACAGACTGAGCCATTAGGTGTCCTTTGTTTGGCTTTTGTTTTTGATTTTTGGAAGTTTTTTATGTATTTTGAATAGGAGTTTTTATCAGACTTTTCTTTTTCTCAGTATGGGGTTTACCTATTTTATTGTGGGTTTTGTTGTTGTTGAATAGGAAATTGAAATATGATGAAGCCCATTTTAATTAATCATTTTCTTAAGACTAGTGCTTTTTTTTTTAACTTGTCAAGAAATCTTACCTATGGGAAGGTCGGGAAAGTGCCATATGCTTTCTCCTAGAAGGTTTATGTTTCTGTGGTTTATATTTGGAATGTGATTTATATGGTGCAAGGCCAAAGCCCCTTTTTCCGTATAGGTAATCATGTGTTTTGATATCATTTGCTGAAAAGCATTTTCTTCTCCCAATTAAAATTACTTGGTGTATTGATGGAGCATACGTTGATCTTGTTCTATTACCTTTTATTTTGTTCCATTGACCTTTATTTCTATCCTTATACTAGTGTTACAATGTCTTGATTATTGTAGCTTTATAGTAAGTCCTTAAATCCAATAATTGTTTCAAAAAAAAACAAATCAAATCATTTCAAATGTTTCAATTTTTTTCCTCAGAATTATTTTAGGTCTTCTGGGTCCTTTACTTTTCAGAATAAATTTTAACTCACCTTGTCAATTTCTTCAAAAACTTCTGATGGGATTTGTATTGGAATTGTGTTTGAATCTATGGATAAATTCAGGGAGAATGAATATCTCAATGTTGAGTTTTCCTATCCATGAATATGGCTTACCTCTCTTTGTGTTTTTCAGACTGTGGGAGATCTTTCTCTGCTCTCCAGCCTGGCTGCCAGCTTTTAAGGTAACTGCAGAATTCTCTTTGCTTTCCATTCCTGCTCCAGGATTTCTGCACCTTAGGATCTTGCTCTACCCTGCTTCTCAACACACAGTCTTCAGAAACCAATTGTCTCACTTAAAATTTACTAAGAACTAGAGTATCTAGAAAGGATTTCTCTCAGCTTTCCTGCCATTGCCCTAGCTTTTGTGAAAGCACCTCCATGTACTCAGTGAAGACTCTTGGGAAAGATTTGGCAGACTGATGCAATCTCCTTCTGTTTTGGGGGCTCTTTGAAATTCTAATATATCACCCAGCCAATGTGTAGGCATTACAACTGACTAAACTTTGGACTAGTTTCTTTTTATCCAAGTCTATGGAAAAATACTTTCTTTCCCCACCATTCCACCATGGACAAAGATGATATGGATCTCTTCTCCTCCATGAAGGGCCCTGCCTTTTCTGGAATTTACTTCATTTAGATTTCTTGGATCTTAGCTGTCTGATATTTTGCTTTGCTTTTGTTTCTTCTTTTTAACTATGATTTTGTAGCCTATCTGGCCCTTTTTAGTTGTTGTGGTGAAAACCAAGTTCTTTTTACAGATTTCTACATCCTAGCTGGAAGCACATGATCTGAGTAGGTGACCTTTGAGTACAGCACTGAATGAAATGAGGGAGATTGCCATGCAGGTATCTGGGGGAAGAAAACTGGGAGGGAATAGGAACTACAAAGACACATAGCTGTGTGCTTGTTCATTGTGGTGAAAGCATAGTAAGAAAGCCAGTGTGGCTGGAGAGTAGTGAGGGATAGCAAGATTTGTTGGAGATGAAGTTGAAAAAGTACATAGAGGTCACAAGCGTCTTGTAGGGTTTAGTAAGGACTTAGCCTTTTACTTTATGGGAAATTGGTTACTTTTGCAGGTTTTGCGCTGAGAAATAATCTATTCTGCCTTAGATTTAATGTGATTACTCTAGCTATTTTATTGAGTATAGAAAGAAAAGACTTCCAGGAACAGAGGCCAGGAAATCAATTTGAAGGCTATTTTAGTAACCCAAGTAAGAAACAATTGTTGGCTTGATCTAGTGTAGTACCATTACAGATGGTGATAAATGATTGGATCCTAGATGCATGTTGAAGTTACAGTCAACAGAATTCCCTACATTAGATGTGAGATGTTAAGAGTGAATGAAGTCAGGGATGACTGAACAATTTTTTGGCATAAACAACTTCAAGATTTGCCATTATCTGAAATGAGAAACAGTGCAGAAGGACTTCATTTGAAGGGAACATCAGGGACTTTGTTTTGGTTATATTAAGTTTAAATCATCTATTAGGCATCCAAGTACTGATGTTAAGGATACAGTTTGGCATATGGGTCTAGAGATCACGAAAGTGTTTTGGACGTATATACTGGGAAGTCAGCATTCGGATAGTAAAGACTGGACATTGGATGAAACAGGCTAGAGAGTGAATGGATGAAAAATGCCAGATATAAGTGGGTTCTAGAAAGGATGGGAGAGAGCCCAAAGAGATTGGGCTCATGTTATATACAATGCTTTCAAATTCTTCTGTAAATAAGATGAACTAGAGTTGTAAATAAAAGAAAAATGGCCTCACAAAGGCTGTATTTTTAATTTGGAGAAATGATTGATTTTTTTAATGTTGATTAGAATGATCCATTAGAGAGCAAATTGTTTCTGTAGAAGAAATAGGGAACAACTGCCGTAGAGATGTCTCTAGTTTGGCACATACTGCATAGGCACAGATGTAGGTAGGTGGATATATGTGGATGGTGGGAGCATTTGGAAATTCTTTTCTAATTCTTCAACATCCCTGGTGTAATAGGAAGGAGAACTATCAGCTGAGAGTGAGAACTGGAGAGGAGGTGTGAGAAGTTTGAAGAGATGGGGAAAAGTTTGGAATACTAGTCTAAAAAGGTGGGAGAAAGCACTGACTGAAAAAAGAATACTAGGATTAATTGAAAGATATAGGCCCAATAAAAAATTATTTAAGATTTATTTATTTATTGGTGGGGGGCAGAAGGAGAGAGGGAGGATCTGAAGCAGACTCCCCACTGCACATGGAACCTGAATGTGAGGTTTGATCTCATGACATGTGCCAAAATCAAGAGTTGGTCCTTGAACCACCCAGGCACCCTGATCATAATTTTAAAGTGCCATTTGCCCACAGAGTTGTTAATAATATTCCAGGTTCATTTTAGGCATGGAGTATACAGATAGTTGAGTTTCAGTCATCATGAAGAAGAGGGTAAGGGGCAAAAAAGTGGTATGTATACGGGAATGATTATAATGATTGGTCAATATTTGGATATAGTAGTAGTAGCATTTTTAAAGGCAATCCACATCCTGATTATTGAAATAATGTACAATCACTTAACATGTTGTTGATGTCTTAAGACACTTTCTCAATCTAGTTTTTCACCATCAGGATGAAATCCAAATGGTTTATCTTTTTATGATGTCATCCCTGCCTTGAATCAAATGCCTTCCCTTTCACACTAAATTTTAGCTATAATGCCCGTCTTAGTCTGTTCAGGCTACTATAACAAATCTACTATAGACCGGGGGGCCTATTAACAACAGAAACTTATCTCTCACAGTCTGGAGGCTGGAAATCTAAGATCATGGTTGAGTTGCCCTCAACTGGTGAGAGCCCTTTTCTGAACTGTAGGCTGCTGACTTGTATCCTTTCATGGTGGAGAGCAGAGCAAAGGAAACAAGAACTCACCTACTCTGTGAAGATTTCCCTGATCACATCTTCCTGGGTACTCCTCTGTTTCACTCTTAGCACAAAGAGTGTGCATTATAGTGGAATGAATAAGGTTTCTGAAGCCAGAAAGATGAATTCAAGATCTGCCATTTTTATATCCACACTGGATGTAAATAGACCTTGAGCAAGTCACTTAGCTTTCTCTCAGTTTCCATATTCACATGCTTGTGAGACTAAAACCTCACCCTCAGGGTTGTTGTGGGAGTTAGAGAAGATTAACGTACATGAAGAGGCTAACATATAATAAGCACTGAACAAATATTGTACAAAAGACTGAATGCATTTCTATTAATTTATTTTATAAATATAATTGCTTGCCCAACATAAATATTCAAAACAATAAGCAAATCCTAATTTTATGACTTAGGTTATTGGGACTTACATAAGGATACAAAATATATATATTCCACATAATTGTTTCTGTATCTTGGCTATTGTAAATAATGCTGCAGTGAACATGGATGTGCAGATATCTGAGATCCTGATTTCATTTCCTTTGTGTATATTCCCAGAAGTGGAATTGCTGGAGCATATGGTAGTTGTACTTTTAATTTTTAGAGGAACTTCCATACTATTTCCCATTCTGGCTATACCATCCTTCATCTTTTTTGTTTAATAAATATGCAATTCAAAAAATTGTTTTAATTAAAAAGTTATCCTTTATATGTGACTTATGTATGCCATAACATAAAGTGAGCTAGTACTGTTTATAATAATGAGATACAGAGGGAAAGTGGAAGTATCGTGATCCCCAGTGTTAGAAAAATTTTAATTGTTTATAGTTTTTCTTGGGGCACAATCTCAATAATGCCATTTATCAGAGAAATGTTTGAAATGTGAGAATATATTTTGAGTTCTCTAGAGACAAGCATATGAAAAAAGGGAAAACAAAATCATCCAACTAGTGGAAATTCTCCCAGTGGATCTCATGAATTCTTCCACAGATGAGCTCTCATGTAAGAATGCATGAGGCCATTATAAGAATTCACACTTGTAATATCGCTGTCCAAGTTCACATCTACATTCCCCTGCATAACTGAGATTAAGAAATGGAATATTAACAGAATGCCTTAAGACCCCTTTCTACCTTTCTTAGTAAATATTCATGTCTTTGCCATAAGTAGCTATTATCTTGGTAGTTACTATCATTCACAAGTTTTGTCTGGTTTTGACATAATGTTTGTGTGTGTGCAGGGTCAAAATGTCATTATTACAGGTTCATACAGTGTTTACTACTTTGTACTTTCTTTGCTCATTCTTATGTTCCAAGATTCATCCGTTTTTTACATGTAGTGTGAATTCATCTATTTTCCATTCATATGTAACATTCCACTAATTACTATACCACAATTTTATACCCCATTTGGGTTGTATCCAGTTTGGGGCTATAATAATAATGCTTCTGTTCATCTGCTATCAAGTCTTCTATATAGTAAACTGCAACAATCTTTCAACAGATGAAATCATGCCTTGGTACACATGTGTGTACATTTATCTTAACTATACATTTAGGACTACAATTGCTACATGGTAGGATATCTTCAGTATATAATAACAAAAAATTTTCCAAAGTCAGTATGCCTGTGAACATGTTACAACAGTGGGTGAGAATTCTAGTTGCTCTATATTGTTGCTTAACAGTTGATACTATCTTTTTAATCCTAGCTATTCTGATGACCATATAATGGTATCCCATTGTACTTTGAATTTGCATTTTCATGGCAAAATATGCTGAGCAGTTTCCATATGTTTATTGTCAATCTAAATATTTCATGAAATGCCTGTTCAATTCATTTGCTCACTTCTCCAATGCGTTTGATTTTTTATATTGATTTGTAAGAGTATTTATACATCCTGAAAATGAATTTTGTCAGATATGTTAGAAATGTTTTCATTGCTATAGATTGTCTTTTCATATTCCTGATAAATTTTGATAGAAGTTCAATTTATGAATATCTCTTACTGCTAGTGTTTTATAATCTTCATAAGTCTTTGAATACCTCAAGTTCACAAAGATAATTTCCCATTTATGTATATAATTTTTGTGTGTGTCAAGACTTGTTTTACTTTTCATGCTGTGAAACATATGGAATTGATGGTCATGTATAGTTTTAGGTAGAGAGAAAGGTTTATATCAAATTGACCCAGAACTATTCACTGGAAGAAACAATACCTTTCTGACTGCTTTGCAACGATCTATCATAAATCAAATAACTGTGTGTGTGTGTGTGTGTGTGTGTGTGTGTGTGTGTGTGTCTGGTTTCTCCTTTTTAGCCACTTGTCTTTAGGTTAAATGCACACTTCTCATTATTCTGGCTTAAAATGTCTTTATAGACAATAGTGTAAGTCCTTCAGTAGTCATAGCCTTTTAAGATTGCCTTGCCTATACTTGTCCCTTTGTATTTCCATACAAATTGTAGAATCAGATTGTCAGTTTTGCAAATATTTTCAGGGGGATTTAATTCAAATTGCATTGATCAACTTGTTCATCAACTTGTGGATGAGTGACATTGTGAATAAGTGACATCGTCACAAGCTATAAACACAATATATTTGTATACATATTTTTGATATTTAGGTCTTTTAAAATATATTCTTAGTAATATTTCATTGTTTTCTTTATAAAGGTCAGTCATATCTTTTGTTAAATTTATTCCTAGCTACTTGATATTTGTTGAAAAATTCTTACTTTTGGGGGCCCTTTGGTGGTTCTGTCAGTTGAGCACTGCCTTTGGATCAGGTGATGATCTTGGGGTCCTGGGATGGAGTCCTGCATCAGGCTCTTTGCTCAGCGGGAGGTCTGTTTCTCCCTCTCCCTCTCTCTGTCTTTCTCTCTCTCTCTCTCAAATAAATCTTAAAAAAACAACAACAACAAAAATTCTAACTTTTGGTCTTTTTGTTTGGAAATAAAAATGACTTTTATGATCTTAAGCAACTTAGCAAAATTTGCTTATTACTAAGGATTTTAAGAAAATTCATGTTGCACTGTCCAGAGTTTGTGATAGAATGCTGAAGAACATTAAGTGGCAATTGCGGGCATCCTGTTCTCATTCCTGATCTCAGGAGGGAACACTTTCAATATTTGACTATAATGTACAATGTTTGCTGAAGGACTTTGCAGATATTTTACCATTCTAAACACATTTTCTTTTATTCTTAGTCTGTTAGGAGTATTTTTCTCATGAATGAGTGTTGAATTCTAGCACATTTATTCCTACATATATTGATATTATCATATTATTTTCCTTTTGATGTTAATGGAATAATTTACATTGATACTCCATCATTAAATCCACTTGCCTTCCTGGAATAGCTCAACTTCAGTCTGCCTGTATTTTATCCCTTTTATATGATACTGCATTTCTTTTATTTAGGATTTTTGTATCTATGTTTAACAGAAAGACTAGACTATCCTGTAATTTATTGTTGTTTTTGTTATTGTTGTTGTTGTAAAATATTCTATCAGAGTAATTCTGACTTCATTACATGAATTGGAAAATATATATTTTTTTAATTTCTGGAAGAATATATGTAATCCATGTTGTTATTTCCATAAAAGTTTAGAAAATTAACTGGTGAAGACATCTTAGCCTGGCATTTTTCTCTCTCCTTTTGTTAGTTTTGGTTTATTGAGTTTTCCAGGAATTTTTTTTAAGATTTCTCTATTTGAGAGAGAGAGTGTGTGAGCGGGGTGAAGGTCAGAGAGAGAAGGAGAAAAATCCTTAAGCAGACTGCCCACCAAGTACAGAGCCCAATGTGGGGCTCGATCCCAGGGCCCTGAGATCATAACCTGAGTGAAAATCAAGAGTTGACTACTTAACTGACTGAGCCACCCTGGTGCCCTAAGATGTATCCTTTTAATATAAATTTTTATATTTTCATAAAGTTTATACTGATATAGTTTAACTTTTATTGTCTATAGAACCTGTAATGATTTTCCCTCTTTTCATTACCAATATTGGTGATTCTTGCCTACTCCATTTTCCTTGAATGATTGTATTAAGGATTTATCACTGTGTTAGTCTTTTCCAAGAATCAACTTTTGGTTTTGTTAATTCTCTGTACATGGTTTTCTATGTCTTTGATTTTTCTTTCATCTTTCTTTATTTGGTTTTATCTTGATATTGACACCCAGTTTAAGCCTTTCTTTTCTAGTACATGTGTTTATAAGAGTTGCGAGATGAACCACTACAATAAACACACAGCAGTTGTCACTTGAGTTTAGGGAAAACATAGTGGGATGGCCAACTTTCATTGGATTAATGGTACAGCTGTTTAGAAATAGAATACATAATTGCTATTGGAGAAATGTCAGTAACTCCATGAGCAATAAGGAGTCACAATAGATTTTGAGAGATAAGAAATATGATCAGAGTCATATTTTACGAATATTAATCTAGCCCTTTTGGGAAAGTTGAATCAGCAAGGAGAGAAACAAAGAGATACAAATAATTTAAGAAGTTATTCAATTATTTAAGGAGAGAGATAATGAGTTAGAGTGGCAGTGCTAAGGACAGATAGGTGGGGAAAATTATAAGAAATATCTTGGATGCAGGGCAGGGAGTATATGACTTGTTTTTTAGGTTGTTGGAGTAGTCTAGCTAGATCCTTTTTCAGAATTTTAGAGAAAGTGGTTAAGGAAAGGAGATTCTTTAGTGAACAGAGAATGCAGCGTGCAATGTAGCACAGAAAAAATGTAATTCAGTGTGATAACATTATCTGTTGATATAGAGAGTAAAAAATGTGACTTATCTAAAAGATTCATGTTGATTGTGTCTATAAAATGTTTATGATAACTTATTGATGGGAATGATTTTTGTCACACAACGTATCAATAAAATAATCAAATAAGTTTAGGTAACTCAACTAGCACAGTCTTCATGTATTTTTTTTTTGTGATTACTCATGAAAACTTTACATGCACATCTAAAAATGTGAAAAATCATACATTAAAATCAATTATGAAAAGAATATCTGAATTTTCTGTAGCTCATCCATCATTCTCTCTGTTTGCATCTAGACTCACTTGCTTTGTAGCGCTTACTACAAACTGACAAAATATTCATTTTCTGTTTATTTCTCTAGAATATTTTTATTTTTTATTATTATTCAGTCTTTTTATTACATTATTTTATTTTTTCAGTGTTCCAAGATTCATTGTTTATGCCCCACACTCAATGCTCCATGCAATACATGCCCTCACTACCCACCACTATTTATCTTTAAAAGGTATTTATATTGTTTTTCTCCTATCACACCACATTTAGTGATGTGCCGTGCTTTCAAAATACTGACTGAATTATTGAATGAATGAGTGGATTTATAAACTGTGTCTACTGCATTATCATCAAAACTTCCAGAAGATGAAATGAATGGCTTATATTCCTAGAGGGCTAGGATTTGTTTTATGAAGAGTTATGCTATCCTTAATTTTATATTCTTCTTCCAATCTGAAAAGATCAGAAGAATAGCACCTATGATCTGTTGTCTCAGGTATCTCAGGAGCAGATTCTAAACATTATTTTGACCTGGTTAAACTATACCGAGAAATATAAAATTTCTCAAATTAGGTGCTCTTGGTGCAGAGACCATTGCACAAGGCAGATGAAGTACTTGCTTTTGGTTGGTACCTTTATCTTCTCTAATCTTCACTCTCATTGCAGCCCTCATTAACTGACCATATTTGCCCTCCTCTCATCAACCTCTGTCCCCCAGTTCTCTGGCCCTTAGTAGGTACTTGGTAAATATTGCCTAATTGAATCCCATTAAAATCAGTCTCCTATACATACTGTCATAATCATAACTCAGATATTTTGCTATTTGCTCTCTGACCTTTACATTTCCTACATTCAGCCTGTTTACCTCTCTTTTAACCAACATGATTTACATTCTATGTACATTTTTTGTGCAGTTCTACCCTCCTTTATAAACAGACATCAAAGCCTATGTAAGTGCTTTTTTTTTTTTGAAGCCTTCTCCCCTAGCTAAGTAGTACTTTTGCCTAAATCTGACCTGCACAGTATTGTATTGGTGCCTTCATGATGCCCTGTATATAGGTATTTATGTACAAATTTGGTTCATGTATTAGATTATAATAAGCCTCCAGAGGGCAGGGCCCACATTCAACACCATTTTATATTCCCTGAAGTGCCTATAAGTGAACTTTGAAGAATCGTTGGCTAATTGGATAAATAGCCTCTTCAGATGGGAGACCTGAATCTTCTCATAAGCTTATTTCTCATACATCCTTCTGACTGGTCGTGTCCAATTCAGAGCTAAGTAGGCGAACTTA
Source organism: Spilogale gracilis (assembly GCA_004023965.1). Classification (NCBI taxonomy): domain Eukaryota; kingdom Metazoa; phylum Chordata; class Mammalia; order Carnivora; family Mephitidae; genus Spilogale; species Spilogale gracilis. The sequence goes on from PITA01016273.1 coordinate 45,228, forward strand.
TTAAATTGTAATCACTTGGTTGAACAAAAGCTGACTTCATAAATCATAGTTTAATAGCTTGCCTGCAATTTCTTGAGGGTTTTGCAGCTGTGTAGTAATGCTTGTTTAGCCAGTGAGTTCAATTATTGAAATTACACAGCCTTTACTACTGTAAAGGTAGCAAATAGCCTGTTTGCTGTGGGTCACAAAGCCTCATTTCAGGGATTTCTGCATAGAGGTTTCTGGGATGCCACGATTTAATACCATTTCCCATGTACACTGATACCAGAGAAATTGGGAATTTCCTAATCTTTAATTTTAGACCCAGGCTGATGTTTTGTAGTCCAGGTAAAAGAAAGTGGGTAGGGGGCTCCAGAGTTTAGATGTGCAATCATATTTCCAATATTTCTAATCTGTTTATCATACATTTACTCAGTCGGCAGATTTCTTTCCTTCTTTCTTTCATCTCTTTCTTTCTTTCTTTCTTTCTTTCTTTCTTTCTTCTTTCCTTCTTTCTTTCTCCTTCCTTCCTTCCTTCCTTCCTTCTTTCTTTCTTTCTTCCCCCCTTCCTTCCTTCTTTCTTTCTCTTCTTAAAAATATTTTATTTATTTATTTTTCACAGAGAGAGAGAGATCACAAGTAGGCAGAGAAGCAGGCAGAGAGAGAGAGGAGGCAGGCTCCCTGCTGAGCAGAGAACCCGATGCAGGCCTCGATCCCAGGACCCTGAGATCATGACCTGAGCCGAAGGCAGAAGCTTTAACTCATTGAGCCACCCAGACTCCCCCAGTTGGCAGACTTCTAACTCCTATAAATACTATGCTATCTATTTCTTTATCAGATACGATATTTTAAGGAGTGCTTTGTTATAAAGTGATATAAGAGAGCATATAGAGAAAATAAAACTACAGGATTTAAAAATAACCAAAGGGTTTGTTTTATAACCCCAAATTCTCTTTTAACAACTCTCAACAAGGGCAGATGTCTTTACCTCCCCCCACCCCTTCAGCTGAGCTTATTTGCTGTAAACTCTCAGAAAGGAGCATCTAAGAAAAACCCCCATCCTTAGGTCAAGGCAATTCTGGGTCAAACAAGCAAATAATAAATGAAGTCAAAGCTTTTGTTCTATGGGCATTAGGTCACTAGAATGTGCCAGGAGCCGGCCCTGGCAACGGTAACGGTCGGGGTTCCCCAAAGGTGGTGATGGAGTCGGCGATAAAATGAGGAGACCGGACTCGAAGAGTGGTGTGGGGATCTCCTCTCCTGAAAACTGTGTCTTCAGGGTTCTTTAAAGCTTTTTAGTTACATCAGTCTAGCTTTGGCAAACAGTTGGTTCTGTCTATCTTGCTCTCTCTGCTTCTCTTTCAGTCTCAGTCTCTTGCTTTGCAGGCTCTCAGCCTTTGCCTCAGTCTCTCTTTCTCTCTATCTCTTGCTCCACTCTCTCTTGCTTTGCTCTCTCTGCCTCTGCCTCTCTCTGCGCAGGCTCTCTGTCTTTCTCTCTGTGTCTGTGTCTCTCAGATTCTCAGTCTCATGGCTTTGTCTCTTCGCTCGCTTTTCTTCTTCCTCTCTCAGTCTTCCTCTCTCTATATTTCTCTGAGTCTCTCTGCAGGCTCTCAGTCTCTCTGTCTTAGGGCTTCGTCTGTCTTGACTGTCAAGGGTCCCAGTCTTTTTTTATTCCCACGTGAGGAAGTTGGGTAGTGCAGTTAAATCTTTAACTGCTTTTGCACCCACCCTAGAGACAGGATTAGTATTGTTACTGCAGGGTACAGAGTGATTGCTTAAACTCACAGAAGTTGAGACCATTGAGGCACAGGGATCAAGAAATACAGATAAGAGATACAGAGATATGATTACCAGGAGGAGGATTAAATGGAACTATGTCTTGAATAAGCACACCAAGGACATATTGCCCTGACCCACAGGGTA
>PITA01016274.1:0-47146 GCA_004023965.1 Spilogale gracilis
AAAAAAAAAGAGAGAGAGGAGAGAGAGAAGAGGGCTCAGGCAGAAGAAATAAGAGTAAGAAAGTAATTTTTCAAAAAAATTAGAAAGTTTATTTGTGTGTGGGTGTGTCTATATATAAAAATACATGTATATAAACAATGAACCTTGGAACACTGAAAAAATAAAATAAAATAAATATATGTATATATACATTTATATAAATATATATATAATACTTATTTTAAAAATGTCTGGGAGGATATGCCAAATGTAATAGTTATACTCCCAGAAGGAAAACATTACTGGTAACCTTTCTCTTTTTTTATCTATACTGCCTATTTTTGTACAACAGAAACATCTACTTAAATAATTTTAAAACGTATTTTCCCCTGAAACAAATACTGTGTTATATGTTAATAATAAAAAAATAAGTAAAACCCTGAGGAATTATAGAATAAAAATAATTATAACTGTCCAAGATAAAACCAACAACAAAACCACAAAAAACCATATATTTTTAAAAGTAAATACAGTAGTATCAACAGCAAAATAAACCACATCTGGAACACCTCAGAACAAAACAAAGTCTGAAGGAGTTCTGAGCTCAATGCTGAAGGAGACAGAGAGTGAAGTTCTGGAACACACAACATCCCACCCCAAATACCCTCCTCTCCAGACAGGATGCTCAAAGTGAGTTTAAGCATATCCTATTTAACAAATGTTATCCTTTCTACCACACAGTTCAGGCAAGAGAGAGCACAAATTACCACACTAACGCGTCCAGCTCCCGCAGATTCCTCCAAGGAAAGAGACCGGTTTCCACCAACTCACCATTTAATTATGTGCTAACACTTGCTTTACAATCCAGTTTATGGATTCTGGATGTTTAATAAACAGTTACTTCTCAGTTCCCTGCTATTACACACTAAGTAGTTATAACAAGTAATTAATCAGGCCCGTGGGCTATCAGGAGTCTACAATACTGCCAGCTAGGTCATGCTCTCCCAGGGGACACTGTCACCTGAATCGGCCCCACAGCTTAGATAACGTGCCTTATACCCCTTCTCTGGGTGGTACCTCAAGTTGGGGTGGTCAGGTAGAATGTGAATAGGTGTTCTAGTTACCTGTTGTTCCACCAAAGAGGGAAACCCCTTATGTAATTACAGACACACTTCCCTAAAGTGGAAAAACCGATGTATCTATATACATACGTGGATATACACCGCACAGCATACCAGAATTACACATTGCCAACCTCACCTGCTAATATGAGCTCAGAATTATTCTAAACCCCTCAGTTGCCTCATTCTTCTCTTTCTAAACCAATTTTTCCTGGCATTCATTTCATCCCTACATCTCAAGGATGGAATGGTTTTATGCAAAGAGTTTCACTGACCACTGAGATTCCTTTAGGAATCCACTCCCACCAAAGCCACAGACTGAGTGTAAAAGTACTCTTGAGCCCTCCAGCCCCATCTCTTTATACTCACTGTTACTGGACTTAAGGTCGCGGTGGATGATGGGGACAATTGCCTCATCATGTAAGTAGTTCATCCCTCTGGCAATCTGCACAGCCCAGTTCACCAGGATGTCTGGGGGAATCCTTTTCCCAGATAATACTCTATTCAAAGGCCCTCCACGTGCAAACTCCATGACCAAGCAGAGGTTGGGTTCCTTCAGACACACCCCCCTAAGGGCAATGATGTTGGGGTGCTTCAGCATGGCGAAGAGCTTGGCCTCCTGGCGAACATTCTCTATAGTCTGGCTGATGTCCTCATCAGGGTCATGGCGAGCTGCTTTCACGGCAACCTCATCCCCTATCCAGAAAGCACGATAGACCTTCCCAAAGCCCCCGATGCCAATAATCTCTTCCAGGGTTAGCTCCGCAAAATCAATCTCTAACACTGAGAAAGAGAAGAAAAAAAGAAGTCAAAATCATTCTGAAAACACCACTGAATCACCCATTTACCTATGGGCAAATATAACAAGATATCTGTTCTCTTGGCTTTTTTGATTCCCCACTATAAGCTAAGCTCCATCAAGGCGAGGACTGTGGCTAATCTACTTTCTGTTGCATTAATCTTAACGACTAGCACATAGTGGCATTCAATAAATATTCATGTAATAATTTCTACTTGGAACACCATGCAGAATGCCGTACCATGACACACCATTTTAATGAAAAGGAACATAGGGGTGATCATTTTTAAGAGACTTGTTCATTATACTGTGTACTCAACGATGAGAAGCATTCAATCCAGTGACAAGCAGACACACAGCAACCAACCACAGTGTGCAAAAAGCCTTCATAGATGTATGATCATTAGGAAAACTACCGACTCCTACTGCAGGACAAGATTAAGAGGGTGAGTGGGAAGGGATTCTCAGGGAAGGCAACACTGGGAATGTACCCTAAAGAGTGAGTGGGAGGGAGAGTGTCTGGCTGGCTCAGTTGGTATAATGTGCAACTTTGGAGTTTGGGGTTGTGAGTTTCAGCTCCATGTTGTGTGTCGAGATTACTTAAAAATAAAATCTTAAAAAAAAAAATGAGTGGGAGGGATCTCATCAGGCAGCAAAGATCAGGATGAAGAAGGACAATCCAGGTAAAGGGAAGGTCATGAGCAAGAACACGAGGTACGAGAATATATGGCACACTGAGAACTTCAAGGAGTGCAGTGTGGCTGGATTATATTAGGATAGGAGATGAGGCTCAAGGTCTTATTGGGGTCAGCTAGGTTGTGAAATGGTTTTAGAGTCATTCTGAAAAGCTTGAACTTCACGCTGTGAATGATAGGACTCATGCATCTTTAAGTAGGGGAGTGTTATTAGACTGTAACTTAGAGAGGACATCAATTCTGGCAGCCCATGGGGAATCCAACCGGTAAGACAGGGAGCCTTCTGCAAGAGGAACCACTAAGGAGCCCACTGAAGTAATGCCGGCATGCAAGCACAGCATCCAAACACCAGCAGCAGGAAAGATGGAGGGTGTAGGGTAAATTGGGAGGATATTTTCAAAATGTGCTCTACCAGGAGCTGGTGAGTCATATGTGCAGAGAAGAGCCTCCCAGGGGACATCTCACTCCAGAAGTCCCTGCTCCACAGCTCCATCCCTGATGTCCCCAAGTACCACACCCAACCACTCATCTCCTTTCCAATGGAGACTGTGAACCTGATTATACCTCCAGCACTGTTTGGAAAGGGTTCCATGGACAGAGCATGGCTACCAGTGATTACAAATCACGGGCTAGATAAGGTGTTGTTGGAGGCAGCAAGTGCTATTTTACGTTTCTCTCATGAAAACCCTGTGCTCTGTCTTCTTAGTCTCTTTGTCTTTACCAGGCTGACTCATACTCAACCCTCTGGTCTCAGCTCAAACAAAATCTCCTAGAGGAAACTTTCCTAATCCATGCCTAAATGAGGTCAGGCCCCCATCAAACACGTCCATAACAGTCTGTTTGGCAAGACCCAACAAGGTTTAATTGCTTGTTCAGTGCCTGCCGTCCTGCGAGATTGTGCGATCCACAAGGGCAGACTCTGAGTGCTTTATTCACCACTGTACTCACCCTGCTGAACATTCAGCAGGTAAGCAGCAGTCAAGTAAAAGGGAGGGGGGCACTAATCTATCTCAGTAGAAATAAACTAAACTCAGATCTGAAATTTTTTTTAAAATGCACTGGACCTCCTGAAAAAAAAAAAAGAATATAATCAGTTTGCTAAAAAAGAAAAAAACAAACATAAGAAAACAAAGATATATTTCTCAACTTTTCGCAAAATCAAAAGAGGAACTGCCCAAGGCTGGCTGTTCTCTTCCCTCCTCAGCCAGCTCCAGGATATCTTCAGCCTCTACTCACATGTCGGCAGTGCTCGAAACTCTATTCTTCCTTAATTAAAGAGTATTTCTGCCCTGTCGAGGGCTAATATTCATTTGTATTTTACAATGCAAGTGGCAGTATGCACAAAAGAATACAAAAAAATATGCAAAAAGTATATTCCATCTTGACCCCCAAAGTTCCAATTGTTCAAGCCATCACCTCATCTGGCATTCCTCTTAAAGAATAAATGTTACGGCTGGTCCTGCAGACTAATGGTCAACATCCACTCTGAAACCCTCTAGCGTGTCTTGTTGTACACAGGTCAGAAAGCTAAGAACTACATTTCCCAGACTCCTTGACTGCTACAGGTCAGCTTCTGCCAGTTAGATGCACAAGATAGGGAAGTCAGATGTGAGATGGACACTATCTTCTTGCTGCTTCTCCAGCCAAGCATGGCTGTGGAGAAGTGGGATTTTTCTGTATGTCAGTGTCCAATCACTAGCTCTGGGCAGATGTACAAAGGAATGCTGCAAGGCCATGTGCCTAATCTCTGCACAGAAACTACAACAGGCTGTTCTTCAAATCGACAGCTTCAATGTCAGCCCGATTCTGTATGTTTCCAATTAGAGAAGTAGTAGCTTGCTGGGTGGGCCAGGTCTGGAATATTCTGGGAGTTGTTCCTATAGGTCCAGCTAAGAGCCCCTTCTCCCTGCCCTTCCAACAATTCTGTAAGCACCCAGTTTCCTGGGCTAAATCACTTTCTGCTTACAACAGCCTAAGAGTTTCTGGGTCATAAAATGAATTCTGATTACTAATTCTTGTCTTGTGTACATGAATGAAAAGAAAAATGTGTATACTAAGAAGCGATAAGAAACCCTCTTGGAGAAATATGTAAATTATGTTAGGAGTCTCCTTGGTCATGAAGGGAAGGAACTTTCACTTTTTCTAACGGCTTTTACACTGATGAAAAGATTATCTGTCTCTTTAACAAGTTTCCATTCACACATCTTATTTCCTCAACTGAATATCTGAATTTTCCTTAAGGGAATTAATTGTTGCATTTTCTCTTCTACCCTTCTTCCTTTCCTCTGGTCTGAAGCATAGCTGTGAACACATAGGATGTGTTAAATATTTAAATGTAAGGATTCAAAAGCAGTGATTCTGAACTTGGGTGCTGAAGGGACAGCTCCTTAGATGGCATTTCAGAGAAGACAGAAAACCTCCATGCGGAAGGGAGAGCAATGATCTCTCTGGATAGAACAGAACCTCTCAGGTTCTTGCTAGCTAGTTAAGGAAATATTATGACCAGCCTTCAAAAAAGGTATAGAACACAGCTTGCGAGCAGATAGAAGACAGATGAGTGAGTACTGCGGGAAGGTACTTTCTTTCCCCTTCCCTGTGAAGGAGTCCCTTTGGGGGACTTCTAGACCTTCAGCTGCTGCTGAGAGAATGTGGGGCTCTCCTTTCCCACTCCAGTCAAGACCTGGTTTTAAGTAAGAATCAGGTCAAGTCACATTCAGCACCTGTTTCAGTTTGTGGATGGATATTTCCAAGAATACCAGCAACAAAACCTTATTTCTTTCACTTTTACAGTCGAGATGTTATTCTCTCTCAACTATATTCTTGAAAACTAAATGTATAGGCACATTCTGGTAGGTTTTGGGTAAGTGAATGGTACGTACTTCACTCATTTAAAAATCCCAAGTACACCCAAAAATACATCCTTAGATTTGTAGTGGATGCAAGAGAAAAAAATGTAAATTATTAATAATCTTAATACTATATAAGTCCCAAGATGATAAATTTGGAACTGTATATTTTTCCTCTTTCACCAAAAAAAAAAAGATGAGTGAGCTCCTACGTTATTTATATTTTTCATCCCTGTGGAGAGCTAAACTTTCATATCTACACTAGAGGGGATAAAGGCATTATATAAATATTAGATGATTTCTAAACATCTATTATATTTTTTATTTGTCACAAGATTTGGTAATTTTCCCCTCTTCTAAAGTAAAGTTTGAAACAAAATTTTCAATTTGAAAAGCAATATTTAAAACTAAAATGAGCATTCTGACTTAACTGACAGTCTGCTATTCATAATGTAATATCACAATTCATGCCCCAGAAGAGAAGTTCAAAAGGGTAACTGGGGAAAAGCTGTCAGTGGCTCAATTTCATTCCAAGTCTTTGGAGACAAGATTGTCAACCACTTTATTTTCCGAACGACACTAACTAAAATGGTAGACAAAGGACACCCATCAGAGCACCTGTTAGCAATTTCCCAAGTTCACCTTTATCAAAGGATTGTACCAACATGGTGTATTTACATCAACAATCTCCCTCAGGTGTGACTTATGAGCACCTCCTTGTCTTATTATTTATCTCCTGGTATTTTTTTTTAAGTTTTATTTAAGTAATCTCTACACCCACAGCAGGGGTCAAACTCATAACCCTGAGCTCAAGACTCACATGCTCCATCAACCCAACCAGCTAGGTACACCTATCTCCTGGTACTTAATACAGTATCTACCTTTTGCTAGGCACTTTTTTTGAGTGGATTAATTGATTTTTTTTTTAAAGATTTTATTTATTTGGTAGAGAGAAACACAGCCAGAGAGGGAACACAGCAGGGGGAGTGAGAGAGAAGCAGGCTTCCCACCAAGCAGGGAGCCTGATGTGGGGCTCGATCTGGGGTCTCCCGGATCATGACCTGAGCCAAAGGCAGTCGCTTAACCAACTGAGCCACCCAGGCACCCCATTGATTCTTTTTAGGATTTTATTTATTTATTGACAGAGAGAGAGATCACAAATAGGCAGAGAGGCAAGCAGAGAGAGAGGAGGAAGCAGGCTCCCTGCTGAGCAGAAAGTCCGATGTGGGCGTCGATCCCAGGACCCTGAGATCATGACCTGAGAGGAAGGCAGAGGCTTTAACCCACTGAGCCACCCAGGCGCCCAGATTGATTGATTTTTTTTTTTTAAGATTTTATTTATTTGACAGAGAGAAACACAGCCAGAGAGGGAACACAAGCAGGGGGAATGAGAGAGGGAGAAGCAGGCTTCTCGCCCAGCAGGGAGCCCGATGTGGGACTCGATCCCGAGTCTCCAGGACCATGACCTGAGCCGAAGGCAGTCCCTCAACCAACTGAGCCACCCAAGCACCCCCAGGATTGATTGATTTTTGAATGGAATTAAATCTTCTGAATTATCAAGAATTAATTCCAGTCAAGTTCAGAACTCCTGATGAGACTACATAAAATAACTTACCAGGACTTTACATGTCATGTTCTTCAAGTCAATTCTTTTAATAAGCACAAAGTACTTCCTACTTTCTTATCATCTGAGTTCTAGGTTTAGGAATCTAGCCTATCAAAGGTAACTTTTGTCACAATAAAGATTAAGTCCTGGGCACCCAAGGGAGAAGAAGCTGCTAACGTAGCTCAGGGTGGCCACCGCCGGTGTTCCGCAGATGAGTTTTTCCAGCCCAAGTCACATTCACGCCTGACTGCTCTGACAGCTGGGGGCACCAGAGATGGAAGAAACGGAGTTCCTGCTCATGAGCTTCACACAGCAATCCCACTCTAACATTAGCTGTACAAAATTTTATTTAAAAAAACCCACAAAACATGACCCATAAAGAACCTCAAACAGTTGACTTATGTATAAAAACTGTACTGTGTCTAATATGCCAGGCCATTCTTCCAGTATCTCTTCCAGTATGTGACCAAGTTCATCTGCAGCACTACTTCAGACACTACGCTAGGACCCTTAGTCTTCACCTTCCCGGTACTACAGCCAAAAAGATTTAACACCCAGAAACCATTTAAAATCATTTGCTGCCTCCAGGCATTATAAGGATCAAAATATAGAAACAGGAAGTTTTACACTGAATGTGAGGGAGACAGAAACAAAAGGAACTAAGGATTTGAACATCAATTTGATGGTCAAAACACCAATAAAGGAGAAGAGAAAAAGAAAGAAGTTATGCTTTTCATATTAAGTGATGGTATTTAACAAAAACATCTTTAATAAAGTAACGCAACTGTTCAGGTGAAAATAAGTTACAGGACTGAGAGGTAAATGTTACAAATGAAATTTAAAAACTAAATGCCCAAAGCTAGCCCTTCATTACGATATTCTTTAATTAACCAAAATTGCAAAGTAGACAAAATATGGAATAATAAATATAGAATAAAAATAGAAAACAGTGTAAACTGCACAAGAAGATATTTACATCTTCTAAAACCACCTAGCAGAACTGATTAAGGGATTCCAATGGCAATTTAACTCCCTTGGAAAAAAACAAAGGAAATATCATTGCAGGGTGTGGAATAGGGGGCTCCCAGGAAATTGGTGAAAACCAGGACACTGGAAGAAAGGCCCTGGGAGGGACCGATGCGCACTGTCCCCTTGAGATTTGGCAAATACCAAATATAGGTAAGGATCTAGGGTGAGAAGAAAGGAGAAAATGTATTATCTGAACAGCCTGGGTGTCAAGGGACTGGGATTTAGCCACTGTACCTTGTGCTCCTGATCTCTCATGAGGAAAGGACATCCTTTCCCCTCTCCCATCATTTCTTCACCCCTCATCACCTGCTTCTTTACACATTCACACCCTTCTCAGCACATCATTCAGTGAGACTCCTAAAGGTACGACTTCTGAGATACAAGATTGTGATCCAAGAAATCAACACGACATTTCAAAGACACTTCAGCCTTGAGTTCACACGGGCTTCCGGGACTTGAGAGCCAGCCCAGCCAGGCCTGCGGGAGACACCCCCATCTGCTTCAAAGCAAAAGCCTCGAAGGGGCGGGGACAAGCGGTAGAAGAGGTCCGGAAAGGTCCCTATTTGGGGGCTAAGGTTATGACTACAAACTATCTGCTGGTCCGAAATCTTTCCAGATTTGGGGAAGCCGGGAGTGCGAAATGGGGGAGATTCTCATGCTGGGGCTTCAGAATGAGGAAAGCAGACGCCAGTGCTGAGGTGGTCAGATGAAGGTTAAGAAGCCCAAGCGCCTGAGATTCCAGGCAAGGCCTTCAGCGTCTCTATCTTACCACCCACCAAAGCAACCCCTGCAGCCGAGCGCGCGCGCACACACCCACCCCCCCCACCCCCCGGTCAATCATTCCCCACTGGCTCCGCGACCAACCCTAGGCCTCCAGCCCCCCTTCCCCGGCTGGCTCCGCGGCCCCGCCTTCGTCTTACACTGAATGGGCGGGTAGCAACTGGGGTCCTCGCCGCCGTGCTGGCAACGACTGGAGAAGGCGCTGCGCGGAGTCACGTAGTTGCTGGGGAAGATGCCCACCCGCTGGTTCAGCTGCCCGGTCCACCAGCCCTCGTCGCCGGACACCTGCGAGTCCTTGGACAGCACCTCCACCACGTCGCCCAGCCGCAGGGTCAGCTCGTCCTCGCCCGCCGCCTCGTACTCGAACACCGCCGTCCAGTAGGGCAGCGGTGCATCCGAACCCAGCTCCCCCGGGGCCGCCGCCGCCGCCTCCTCCTCCTCTTCCTCCTCCTCCTCGGCCCCGGCCCCCGCTCCATCCTCCCCCGGCGGGGCGGCAGCCGCGGCGCTCGCCAGGCAGCCGAGAAGCGCTCTGGAGGGCTCCATGGAGCGGCCGATCCATAGGGTGCGGGGCTGCCGCCGCCCGGAGGAGCCGCCGCCGCCTATTGTTCATGCGGCTCCGCAGAGCTGGGGGGACCCCCTCCCACGACGGCGGCCGCAGGTAGGGCCCGGGCTGGCGGAGCGGGGAGAGCCGGCTCGCTGGGACTGGCACGGCGACAAGTACGCCGAGCGGGAGTGCTCACCGCGGCATGGGGGAGCGGCGGGCCGGAGCCCCCGCCTTCGTGCTCGCCCCCCGGGGGCGGCCTGGCCACCTCCGCCGCGAGTACCTGCTGGCGCAGCCCGTGCCCGCCGCCGCCGCCCGCCGCTCCCCTCTCCGCGCCCCGCCCCCAGCACCGCCCGCACGCCCGGGACCACCTGACGTGAGCCTGGCTCCACCCCAGCCCTGCGGACCCGAAGGGGCGGGGCCTCCCGGCGCCGGCCCCCCGCCCCCCACAATCCGCCCTGCCATTGGCCGCTGCCGACAGCCGCAGGTTCCTCGCGCCGCAGCTGGGGCTGCCCCGCCAGCCACCGACCCGCCCCTCTCCACCCCCTGCGCCTACGTGTCTTGCCCCCCGGGGCCCGCCCCTTTTTGCGGACTCTCCTTCTCAACCCCAGGTCGACCCATTTCTCTCTCCCATTGGCCCGCGGCAGCTCCAACCATTGGTCGGTGGTACCTGCCCATTTCCTGCGAGAGTTCAACACCTCCTGGCAGGAGGAGGCTGCGGCCTCATTGGGTGGGTGCCTGAGAAGGGATGGGTGGATCCTCAAAGGTGAGGCCGATTCTTTTTTCCCACCGGAAAGGTTGGCGGATGCCGTGCCCTTTGTTTGCGGTGTTAGGGCAGGGGTCCCCTTGGGCAGCACCTGTGCTCTTGATCCCGAGGTGAGCTTTTGAGAGTAAGCAGAGGAAAAGAGAGCTGGCTTGTACGTCCCCCGCCAGAGCCCTTTCTTCTCCAGCTCCCTCTTACAGTTAAATTCTTCCCGCTCTTGGATGTCCCTCTGCCCCGGTCCAACCAGGTAGATCCGCTTCCACTCGCGGCCCCGCTCCCCTCTACGACACCTTTCATCTCCGTAAGGCCCATGGGAATGTTCTTTAGAAGCACTCTTAAAACTACAGTTCTCGCCTTTTCACATAGCTGGTTTCCTGTAAAAAGAGATTCCAATACTGTCACTTTTCAGAACTCAAAGGGAATGAGAGGCTGGAATGCTCAGTTTGAAACCTGTCCCTAAAGTGGGCTTGGTCTCCCTGAACAGACTCAGTTTTTCTACAATTTGGGCTTCTTTTGCTTGTGTGAATTGCACCCCGGATCATGGTGACCTCCAGAAATCAGATTAAAAACCAAAGTGGCATTTACATACAAGCCAAGGATACAGTTCATGATGAAGGGCCAATCCTTTCCTATATCCTTTGTTATCCTCGTTTCTCAAACATTAAGAAAGAATGAGGTAGGGGCACCTGGATGGCTCAATCGGTTAAGCATCTACCTTCCACTCAGGTCCTGATCCCAGATCCTGGGATCCAGCCCTACTTTGGGCTCCTTCCTTAGCGGGAGTCTGCTTCTCCCTCTCCCTCTGTGCTCTCTCTCTCTCTCTTTCAAGTAAATAAATAAAATCTTTTTTAAAAAAGAATGAGATAGGTGGGTCCTAATATTTCTCTTTTGCGTTAATCCTATCATAGTAATGTAGATTGCCAAGGAGAAAGTTTTCTGACCTTTCAAAACAAGTCAAGGCTGAAGGATCTAGCCCAGTCTCTACCAAACTGTGTTTTCCCTTCAATGATAGGAATAAATATGATTTTATAGCAAGAGTTAGTGCTTCCCCGAGTATTTTCTATTTAATTTTTGCTTGAGTAAGACAAACTGGGGAAAGGCAACTTGTAAAAATAATTGGGGCTGGCATCTTTGGCCCTGCCCCCAACAGCTGCCTGATCTTGGACAAGTACTTAACACTGTAGTTAAGTCTGCTCCTTCTTCTTCTTCTTGTTTTTTTTCTTTAAAGATTTTTATTTGTTTGACAGACAGAAATACAGCAAGAGAGGAAACACAAGCAGGGAGAGTGGGAGAGGGAGAAGGAGAGGGAGAAGCAGGCTTTCCGGCTAGCAGGGAGCCCGATGTGGGACTCGATCCCAGGACTCTGGGATCATGACCTGAGCCGAAGGCAGACGCTTAACAACTGAGCCACCCAGGCGCCCCAAGTCTGCTCCTCCTTTATTTGAGGGGTGTGGACCAGAAGATCTGTGTTCTTGTAGGCCCCACGTTGTGTGGTTGCATAAAAGTATGCCATCCCTAGGCATCCCACACATTTGGAGTCTCAGAGAGGTAAGAGTACTGTTCTGAAGAGCATCCACTGGTTTAGAGAAAGGACTTCTGAGTAAATACCCTAAAACTAATGTTCAGATTCTTACTGTACATATGATCAGTGAACTGGAAAAGATGTGGATGAGTCTTTGAGTAAATTCTCTAGGTTTTGTTCAATCTAGAACAAACTTCCACCCCCAAGCAGAAAGGGGGGTGGAGGTACTCTGTTTTAAAAGATACCATAAAGAAAAAGATTTTTTAAAAATATTTATTTATTCAAGAGAGAGAGGGCATGGACAGCAGGAGGGGCAGAGGGAAAAGGAAAGGGAGTACCAGGGAGCAGGGAGCCCAACATGGGGCTCAATCCCAGGACACTGAGATCACGACCTTAGCCGAAAGCAGGTGCTTAACCTACTGAGCCACCCAGGCACCCCATGAAAAAAAAGATTTTCTTGATAAAATTTTAATTTGGAGGAAAAAGGAATTTCTCCTATACACACATACACACACACACACACACACACACACACACACACACAGAAAAAGAAACAAAAAATCTAGGAAGATAGAAAGTTGTCAGTGGTAGATCTCTTGCAAGTAGTAGGATCATGAGTAATTAGGCAATTTTTTTGTCACTTTGCTTACTGGTAATTTCACTGTAGCTTTTCTAGTCTCCTCTCCTGTCCCACCCAGAGGAGAAGAAGGAAAACTTTTTGATCCCTCTCAGTAGGAAAAGTCTAACTCTTCATATAATGTAAATCTTTAATGCCATTGCACGTGTTTAGGACTTCATGAAGAGTCAATTCATGAAACAGTTCAAGTTCAGTAAATATTTGTCTGATGGATAAGCACTAGGAATTCAAATGAGGGAAGATCCTTTGGGCTAAAGTTTTTTAGCAGGAAGAGGCAAACCGAAGCTGATCCTGAGGGGCTAAGAGGTAGAGGAGAGAAGAATCTGCATGAAGGAAAAAAAGAGAGACTATGAGCACAGCCACCAAGGTGGAATGGAGTGAGGAGGCTCATCTGAATGGAATAAAAGATGAGGAGGAGCTGAAAATAGGTTGAGACCAGATTCTAGAGGGCCTTACAATTGCTTGAATCATACTAATAATTGTTTAGTTGATTATTTGTAATTATTTAATGCCCAGTTTGTTCACCATAAGGGTAAAAACCTGTCTTTCTGGTTCTCTCCAATTCTCCCTGCACCTAGAGAGTGCCTAGCACATTCCCGGCTCTCTGTACACATTTGTGACTGAGTGGTAAACTGGAACCCCAAGCTAAAAGCCTGGCTTTTGTTTAGCAGATAAAGTCATCACTGAAAACTTTTGCACAGGGCTGTGAGGTGATGAAATTTCTCTGTCGCCTAGGACTAGAAGAGATGAAAGATACATAGAGGGGTGCTTACGGTGGGCTTTGGAAGCTTGATGTCACTTGCAGAGTGGAGACTAGAAAACGTGCACATGGAAATTAATGTGATAGACGGCAGTGACAGAAGTACCAGCCTGCAATGAGGAGAGAGAACAGGAAGGGAGTCGTGACTAAGTAAAAGAAGGGAGATAGCAAAAGACTTTGAAAGCCAGATGAAATTACCAAGTCTTTACCACTGTTAAGTTCTTGAGCAATGGTTGACATTATCACCCAAAAAAGGACCATTTTCTCTACCACACTGAAAGGTCTAGCATCAGTGGTATAATAGACTTTTACACCACATCATGATTTATCCTGGCTCTGTTCGTTAAAACAGACTTTGAGGGCGTCTGGGTGGCATGGTTGGTTGAGCGTCCGATTCCTGGTTTGGGTTCAGGTCATGATCTCAGGGTCAGAAGATCAAGCTCCATGTCAGTTGGGCTCCCTGCTCAGTGTAGAGTCTGCTTGAGATTCTCTCTCTCTGCCCCTCTTGTTCATGCTTTCTCCAAAATAAACAAATCTTTAAAAAAAAAAAACAAATTGCGGGGCGCCTGGGTGGCTCAGTTGGTTAGGCGACTGCCTTCAGCTCAGGTCATGATCCTGGAGTCCCAGGATCAAGCCCCACATCGGGCTTCCTGCTCAGTGGGAAGCCTGCCTCTCCCTCTCTCACTCCCCCTGCTTGTATTCCCTCTCTAGCTGTGCTTCTCTCTGTCAATAAATAAATAAAAATCTTAAAAAAAAACAAAAACAAATTGTCTGACTTTGACAAGGTGCCTGTTTGAACTTCACTTTCCTCATTACTAAACAGGCGTAGCCATAGGAACTCTTTTTTCTAAAGGTTTGCAGGGTTTAATGACCAGTCGTCCAGGAGCTCTTAGCGTGCTGCTTAGCACCAGCTAAAGAGTCAGTGTATTTACTTGCTTCTTTCTGCTGCTCGCCACTGTCAGAAAAGCCTTCATCACACCCTAGAAAGCTGCAGAGGAAGCTTCCCGACTGGGAGGTCCACTATGGCCTTTCCCTCTAGAAAAGAGAAGGGAGGGAAAAGGAGGGGAGAGAGAAGGAGGCAAGGGAAACAGGGAGGGAGAGAGGAAGCAAGGGGTAGGGGAAAGGAGCAGATCGATGGGTAGGTCTGGGACCTTGGACTCTGACAGACATGGAATCCATACTCACGTTAGCCATTAGGCAGGGGCAACCCCCTGATGTCCCAGATCCCTCTTTAGGAAACTGGGGATACTAGTACTTATCATCCTGGGCTCGTGGAATGATTATATGACACGATGTCTATTACATCCTAAGCACAGGGTCTGTGAAACGATAGTTATCATCATTGCTACTTGAGCCTAAAGTATGATTTGGTAAATGAATGTCATGCTCTCCTCAGTTCTTCCCCCATCCTGGGCTTTACTTTCTGCAGTGTTAGCTCCCCATGGCCAGCAGCAGCAGCTGGTCCTCCCAGTGATGTGTCATCAGGAGGGCAGTAGGAGCCTAATTCTCCATCACAACGCCGACATCCTTCAGCTCACTTTGTCTCACCGTGGAGGCGGCTTACCATCTCACATCACTGCACGCAGCAGAACGGTGAGTACAGTTAAGTCAGATATTTTGAAAGAGAAAGTGAAGAGAGCTTGTTCACATAACTTTCATTACAAGATCTTGTTATAATTGTTCTATTATTTATTGTTCACCTCTCACCATGCCTATTTTATAAATTAAACTTTATCGACGTTAGGCACATAGAGGAAAAAAACATAGTGTTTAGAGGATTTAGTACTATCTGCAGTTTCAGGCATCCATAGGGGTCCTGAAACATATGGCCTGCAGATGAGGGAACTTTTTTTGAGAGAGAGAGAGAATGAGTAAGAGCACAAGCCAGGAGGAGAGGCAGAGGGAGAAGCAGACTTCCTACCGAGTAGGGAGCCTGATACGAGGCTTAATCCCGGGACCCTGAGATCATGCCCGGAGCCAACGGCAGATGCTTAACCGACTGAGCCACCCAGACACCCCAGGGAGGGACTCTTGAGTTACACATCAGTACTTTGGTGCTAAAATCACTTGGGCAGACATGGAGCTTTTCTGAGCCAGGCTACCCATCACCTCACCATTTGAGGAGAGATGCCCTGGTTCCTGCCTCATAAACTCCATTTGCACTAAATCTGATTTTCAGGAAATATTTTGGGAAGGCCTATGGTGGGACTGCTGGAACAAAAGTTTCAGAGCCAAGCACTTGGGTTCCCGTCCCGGATCAACCAGAGACTTTAGACAAGGGGTTTCATTTCTCTGAGCCTCTGTTTCGTTCCTTGTTGTGTAAAATGAGTTGGATGTGAAGATCAGATGAAGTAAAGATTACTCCTGGCAGGACCTAGTGCGTACTCAATAAATTGTGAATGTTCTTGATCAATAGTATTTTAATTCCTGTCTTCTGAGAGTTAATGGGGCTTGAAACATCCAAATAGTAAAATTTTCCTCCTTTCTCCTGTGAAATCTTGCTTCCGAAGACAACTGTACTAAGTAAGGCACTGTTTACTGCATGCCTCTGGAGACTGAGTTGCAGTGTAACAGTGAACTTGAATCAAGTTGTGCAGAATGCTGCTCCGTTCAGCCTAGCACCCGCCTGGCCCGTGGGCAGCCCTCTGTGAGATTATACCTCTTACAACCATGACTTAAGCATTTTTTTAAAATATATATATATATATATTTTATTTATTTATTTTGGGGGGAAACAGAGGAAGAAGCAGATTTGTCCCTGAGGAAGCTTAGTGGGGAGCCCAACATGGTGCTAGATCCCAGGCCCCTGAGATCATGACCTGAGCCCACTGAGCCATCCAGGTGCCCTGCACTTAAGCATTTTAGTCAAGGGCCCCAAACAATCAAAATAAGAGGGAAATTAAAGAGCAAAATCATCCCTGTGACTGTGGTTTTTAAAGAACATGTAATGACAGGAAAAATGATCACATAAAGTAAGAAGAGAGGAAAAGAAAGCTGTTGTAATCTTAAAATAATTTTAAAATAAATTAATCAAGAGAAAGAATCATATACGTATTATCTTCCTGATTTTATGGAGAATATAATTTGTATGAATATTATTGAAAGAAATATATCAAAATGTGAACAATTATCTCAGTCTGGATGATGGAAATAGGAATGATTTCTTTTTTATCTTTACCCTGTACTATTCAGTATTTTCTACCATTAAAATATACTCGTGTGCTAATCCAAGAAGTGCATTATTATCAATGATGACTATCAATGATGTAGAAATGTGTTTTGTATGATGATAAATGAAAGTTAGTGAAAAAAAACCCTTTATATTGTTAAAAACAAGACAAAGGTCCCAAATGGAGTCACTTATGCTAAGCCCCATGTCACCAAATTGAGATTTATTTACAGTTTCAGCCTCTCCCAGAAATGGAGTCTCAATGGGGTCAATCAGGAATCACTTCGTCAGTGCTAGTGAGGTCACCTGCCTGATAGACCCCAGCCATGCCCTAAAGGAGAGTGATCTTGCCATAACCAATCGACTTGTTGCCCAATTAACTTCCCTGTTCCTGCTCCTTCTGCCCTATAAGAGTCTTTCATTTTGTACAGCTTCTCAGAGCTCCTTTCTGTCTGCTAGGTGGAATGCTGCCCAATTCATGAATTGTTGGATAAAGCCAATAGATCTTCTGGCACCTGGGTGGCTCAGTGGGTTAAAGCCTCTGCTTTTGGCTCAGGTCATGATCTCAGGGTCCTGGGATCTAGACCCACTGCAGGCTCTCTGCTCAGCAGGGAGCCTGCTTCCTCCTCTCTCTCTGCCTGCCTTTCTGCCTACTTGTGATGATCTCTCTCTCTCTCTCTCTCTCTCTCTCTCTGTGTCAAATAAATAAATAAAATCTTCTAAAAAAAAGCCAGTAGATCTTCGAAATTTACTCAGTCGAAGTTTCTTTTTAACAATAAAACGTGACCACAAACATGTGTGTATGTGGGTACATTTGGGTAGTATCAAAACCTTTTTAGTTAGTTCTGCACTGAGTGGTGGAACAATGGGTAATATGTAATTAGAATAAAGAATCACAAAATCATTTTTATTTGTTGTAATCTAAAGTAATTTTCAAGCCAAAAGCATTATTGTTAGTTGGAGAGGTGGTAGAACTAGAATGCAATAATGATATTAAAGACTACTATGAATTTAGAGCTTATTGTGTGCCATGCACCATTCACAATCTGTTTTATTATACTATATATTGTTGATAAGGAGGAGTCTTTAATGCCCGTTTCAGCAAACAAAACGGTCCTGGAATTAACAATCCAGTTCTTCCTTAGCCTCCCTACCTCCTGGAGGGAACATTCTTGATTATATGCAGACAGATATGCACCAGAACTAATGCATTAGAACTAATGTAGTATAAGGGCACCTGGGTGGCTCAGTCGCCTTCGGCTCTAAGTGTCTGCCTTTGGCTCAGGTCATGGTGTCGTGGGATCGAGCCCCCCATCAGGCTCCCCGCTCAGCGGAAGCCTGCTTCTCCCTCTCTCACTCCCCCTGTTTGTGTTCCTTCTCTCGCTGTGTTTCTCTTTGTCAAATAAATAAATAAAATCTTTAAAAAACAAACAAACAAAAACAACTAATGCATTATACAGCTGGAGCCTCACCTAACACTGGCATTGATTTCTTGTGTTTTTCAGCTTTTCAGCCAGGTCTTTGGTGACAAAGATTTAGCTGGAATTTCCACTCACTTGCTTTTGAGATTTATGCCTTCTTATCTAAAAAAAAAAATCAGTTTAATGATTTTTGTTATTTGTTATTGAAACAAACCAGAGAGATGTGATGAATGAGCAGCTCTCACAGGTGTCCAGGAGAAATGTAATTTCCAGTAGGCGGGCTGTTTAGTCAGGCAAGGCGGGGCAACGCCCTCTTGTAGACAGTGGTAGACCACTGCGCCCTCGTGTGGTGTTGAGGGGTATAGAGGCAAATTTTACTTGAAGTGCCGAAAGTAACCTTAGTGGCCACTGGATGGAGCTCTTTCTATTTGTTGTGGAACCTGAGACCCAGACAAGTGTTACTAACCTGGGCCTTGAACCCGAATCTTCAGGCCCGCTTCAGACCCTTCCTTGCCACACAGCTGCTTCCAGTTCTAGGTGTTAACCCAGGAAAGTCTGCATGTCAGCTGCAGGGGAGCTCAGAGCCGTCTAGGGCAAAAACTTGATTTCACCTCCAAGGAAGCCTAGAGGGGCTAAATGATTTGCTAGAGGATCGCCACCACTAATGTTGTGTCCCTTGTTTATTACTCCATTCATTTATTCACCAAATATTTAGACATGTGTCTACTGTGTGTCAGGTACTGTTCAAGGCACGGGAGATACAATAGCGAGCAAAGTAGAGAAAAGTCCTTTCATACATCTTATCTTCTAACAGGGGAGACAAACAAGATAAGCAAGTAAATACATAATATAGCATTTAAGAGGGCTCAGTGCTAAGAAGAGAAAAAGGTGTGGTGCACGCTGGGGGGAGAGAGAGGTGGACCAGAAGAGGTCTCATTTCAGGGCAGCCAGAGCAGGTCTCTTTCACAAGATGACTTTTGAAAAAAAGATCTGAAGGAATTGAAACCAGCCTTACAGATAGGGGAGAGGAGACAACCTAGCAGGAATGAGAGTTCCAGGCCAGTAGCAGGTAGGAGAGGTCATGGGGGGGGGCAGTCATGTGGGACTTTTGGTCAAAGAAGGACTTGGGCTTTTCCTTTGAGTGACGTGGGAGCCATTTGGGAGTTTTCAGCAGAAGAGTGGTGTGATCAGACTTTAGGACAGAAACACTCAGACTGCCAGGCCTCCCAACAGGCTGCAGAAAACAAGGGTAGAAACAGATGAGAAGGCTCTTCAGTGACCCACGCAAGAGATAACAGCAGGTTGGATGAGGGAGGAGACAGTAGGTATGTCAAAATGTGGCCCCAATTTTAAAATCTGTTTCATAGGTGGAGCAACTAGCTTTGCTGATGGACCAGGAGTATGAAAGAGAAGAGACAAGGGGGTACCAAGGTTTCTGTCTGAGTAAGTAGAAGCATAGCGTTACCATTACTGGAGACTGGGGTGGGTGGGGCACCTCCTCCGCTTCTGTGAGACCTGCCAAGTGTGAGCTCACTAGTCCACACCACAGTGGAGATGGCAGGCCCGCGTTGATTGTGTAGGTCTGCATTTCAGCCAATGCCCATTAAATAATAACACTCAGTGAAAACACTGCCTCCCTCAAGTGACTGAGAACACCCTAATGACTAGAAAACATCTAGACCCCAGTGACAAAATACTTCCTGTTTTAGCCTTGGGCTTTCCCAATTTCTGTACCCAAAGAAACCTTTTAAATATTTTTTAAAGATTTTATTTATTTATTTGACAGAGAGAGAGATCCCAAGTAGGCAGAAAGGCAGGCAGAGAGAAAAGAGGAAGCAGGCTCCCTGCTGAGCAGAGAGCCCTATGTGGGCCTCAATCCCAGGACCCTGAGATTATGACTGGCATAGGCTTTAACCCACTGAGCCACCCAGGCACCCCCAAAGAAACCTTTTAAAGTGGCTCTGCCTTGCATAGTGGAAAGCTGTTAACCATTTGCTCACACAAGTGAGACTTGAGTCTGACACGGGTGAGGCCTGCAGGAGGACGGCTGTGTGCTTCCTGGTTATGGGACAGAGCCCAGAAGGCAGCCCCCCGGGCCTGTGAAACATCAGGAAAACTACCCTGAGCTTCCTGTCTTACGAAAGGTAGAGAAGACCCAGTCTGAGGACTTCCCTTTTTTTGCTTCCTTGGATTTTGTTGATGCCCAGTTCAGGTGCAATCCCTTGCAGCTTTATGAACTCTTTTGTTATTTTATATTACCTGCATTTGACCCCTCCCACAATAGCTCTCTCCGTGATGGAACTGGCATTCCTTCTTTTGCATTGGGCCCTCTCTTGGGGACCAGGACAAGGGATGGCAGAGTGACTGAGCACTTTCTGAGCACGCAGTAGTTTAGGAACTGATCCACATGCCCTCCTTGTGTACACAAAGACGGTGCCACTGACCTACCAACCATGCCGCAGATGATAGCTGCAACTGACCTTTAAACAACGGTCTGCAGTTCCAAAGACAATTTTATGTGTAAGCCCCAGAGCACCGATTAAAAGTAGAGACTCTGAAGCCAGGCTGCCTGGGTTTGAATCCCACTTCCGCAGACTTGCTATTGGTCTACGACAATTCAACTCTCTGCTAAGCCTCAGTTTCTTCAACTGCAAAATGGGGATAACAAAATCGTACCTACCTCCTGAAGTGGTTTAAGAGCTTCATTGTGATATAATATACACAGAACTGCGTACATTCAACATGTACAATTTGGTCAGCTTGCATATATGCAAACACCCTGGGTCTAAAATGATCTTAAGGATTAAGTTAGGTGATACATGAGAAACACTAAAGTCAGTGCTGGAGGGACACCTGGGTGGCTCAGTGGGTTAAGCATCTGCCTTCAGCTCAAGTCACGATGCCAGAGTCCTGGGATTGAGCCCCCCGTTGAGCTCTGCTCAGCGGAAAGCCTGTTTCTCCCTCTGCTCCCCCCGCCCCCCACCCATCTTCTTGTGTGCCCATGCCCTGTTAAATAAATAAAATCTTTAAAGATAAAATAAAATCAGTATCTAGGACATAGCAGCCCTCAATAAAGGCAGAAGTGATTATATTACCTCTTTGGGCCCTCAAAAAAAAATCCTATAAGGTGGATATTCTTTTTAGCCAACTTTACTAATAAGGAAATGGAGGCTCAACGAGGTTATTCAGTGTAATAATGCAGTAGGAAGTAGCTGAAACACTAGACCCAGTCATGAGTATTCCCTTGGATTCCCAAGCTTTTCCCAGTCAGAATGGGCAATCTACTCGCCCTTCATTGCCCCCCCTTTCTCTTTCTTCCCCCCAAACTCAGGACTGGGCCCAGGGGTCCAACCCTGGGGGCCAGGCTGAACCCTTCCCCCAACTCCCGGTGCAGTGCAGCCTCCCCCCGCAGAAAATCCCTAGTGCAGAGGTTCTGACCCAGCGTGGAGGAAGGAGCGACTGGGGACCTGTATGTTGGGGCCCGAGGACAGTGCAGAGGTAGTGAGGTTTGGACTCGGGCCCGCATGGTGTTAGGGGACTCACAGCCCTCCGAGCCACCTTCCCAAGCCAGGGTTGGGAGTTGTCCCTGGCCTCTGGACATTGAAATTCCCATGTTCCACCTCTGGGCTTCTGGCAGGTCGTGAGTAGACGCTTTCTCTCCTGGTGAAATGGAACAATTTACCCATTCAGACACGGGCTGGATACGGAGGAACAGAAAACCTCCACAAGGCTTGGCCTAAGCTTCGGTTTTGACTTGAGCAACCCGGTGTCTTGTTTTTCCTCTCTCTCTTAACCCACCCGTCCTTGCTCCCTACATTCCTCCCTCCATCCCCTCCTACCTGTCTTCCTCCCTCCCTTTAAAGAGAGTGGCCTCTGTGCTCGGGTGTGTTCACCCCAAGGGCAGGATCCAGTAGACCTCTTGATCAAGCAAGGGAAGATCTCAAAGATCGAGATCTTGCTGCTCCTACCTGAGGCCACCTGCTCAGTGAGCGGGTGGGGTGTGGGCAGGGGGAGCTGGGGACAGAATGCTCACTGTAATTCAGGTGTTTTTGGCATGGGGGCGAGGATTTGGCTAGGTGAGACTGTTCTGCTCTTAATTTAAGCCACCGGTTGTAAATATAGGTCTTGGTGCCTATTAATAACCCAGACAGCGCACTTGTCTCCTGTTACTCTAGCTACTGCAGCCATGACCCCTGCTCTCCCCTGCCTCCCCACTGCTCTGCATGCACGGGCAAAATCGCCCGTGCACCGTGAGCTGTGGCTGGGCCTGTGTGTGCCCTCCCGATTGTCTCCCTTCATCTCTTCCGGGGCTGGGGCACTAAGCCACTAATAGGGGTAGGTGAGAAGGAAAGGAAAGAGGAAAATAATAGCTCTTTGTTCTGATAAACCTTGAAACCCTTGAAATTTTACCCCTGGGCTCCTTCCCATCATTGGCTATGAAACTAGTGGTCCTGGTTCTCAGGGCTCCCCAGGTCTGTGGTTTGGATAAGGAGCCTTGCCGCCGGGTAGGATAGTTCTATGTTCCAGATCCACTGACAGCCTGGGAAGTTTCTCTTCTTGTTCCTGAAGCCTCCAATACTCGCCTTCTCTCTTTGCTCCCTCCTGTCATCTTCTCTCCTATTTATAACCTGTGGCCAAGAAAGGACTTGAAACATTACACATAAGGAAGGAATATTGCAGTTATTACCTGAAATGGGATTTGAAACATAAAAGGAACCAAAGGAAAAAAGAAGCCTCTTGATAGAAGAGACGAAGAACTCCAGGAAAGACTCCTGGCTTCTGTGTCTGATTAGCCACCGGATAGAGCCCCTCTCGCTCACAGCTGCCCCTTCCGTACAACGGGGAATGCAATCCATACCTACCTTGGGGCAGAGGACGACACCAGGTTGTTTCTCAATATCTCTCCCAGTGCAGAAGAAACAGAGCTGGCCAGAGGAACGGAGGCTACCAGCAAGCTGGGGAGCAGGAATCAAGAGCGTGGGGTTTCCAAGAGCCATCTTGGTTGGTACCCCTGAGAGCAGACCGCCAGGTGTGGCCCATGCAGCATCGATGTGGGGCCCCAACAGCATCTGGTAGTAGTAATATCACCCCGGGGCTCTTCGGTAATTCCATCCCTTCATAATCACGCTGCCACAATCCCACTGCTTCTTGCAGACAACCCCTTCCTTTGTCTAGTGAATTCCTTTCACACCTGGCTCCAAAGCTTCCCACACTGGGAACCCTATCCTGGATATCCTAAAGACACACAGGACGCTTCCTCTCAGGGTCATGCAGGACTGACCCACACTCAGAGCCCCCAGCACTTTGCATGGCCATCTGTTCCCATCCTGGACCATCAGACCTTTGAGGGAGGAGACTGGCCTCTTTGCCTTTGTGGGGCACGATTTTAGTATGTCCTCCTTGAATGAAGAGAGATGATAGCACTGACATAATGATCCCCCATCTCTAAAGGGCTTTCCCCTACATCTTCTTGTTGAGCAGTCACACAGCCCAGGGAGGCTGGACTCAAGAGGCGAAGTGACTTGGTCATCTGGTGAGTGGCAGAACTGGAAGATCTGTCCCAGGTCAGAGACCATAAAACCATTGTCGGTGTCCCTGACTGCTTCCTGTCATCTAGTAGAAGGCTTCCCCCAACAGTAGTGTCCCTGGCAGCTTCTTTCTCCTTTCTCCCCCTTCAAGTTCAAGTGTCAGACAGCTAAGAGAGCTGAGTCAAGTCCCAAGGAAATAAAAGTCTTAATAATCTGCCTTCTTTACGGGCTTGTCTACCTCCTCTGGCAAAGACCCTTTCTGGAGAGCCGAGACAGTTCTGGAGGCATCTGACATCAGGACTTGCACCCTCTGCCTTAAAGTATGATCCTTCTGAGCTGTGGCAGACCCTCTCGCTCAGCTAGCAACCTGGGGTGAGGCACAGTAAAACTGGGGGCTTTGGGGGGCTTGTCTGTTTTGTAATACTGTGCATCTCGGGTTTCTTGCCTATAAAAATGGGAATTAGCTGAATAAGTATCAGTTAGATGCCACCAGGTGCAGAGCCCCGAACTAGGCACTGGGATAGAGAAGCAAAGATAAATAGGATATGGTCTCTGCTCTCATTAAATGTAAGGTCAAGTGGGAAAGACGGTTGTAAAACAGACCACAGAAGAGTGAAATCCAGTAACTATGAAAGAAAGACTATTACCTGATTGGCTTCCCTCACAGAGGTCAAGAATCAAGTATTCTTAAAGCACTGGGCAGACATAAGCAAAGATGACACCATTTGGTTTCTTCAGGACACACCATTTGGGTTGTCCGCTCACATCCCCCTTTCTTTCCAAGGACTGCTCCTAGAGCCAAATTCATAATGTAAGGGCACTCACTCCCCACTCTATCTCTGCCAAGCACCGTGGGTCATTTTGGCTGATTGAGTCAGGGGAAGACCCATGACGCATGCTGGGCCAGGGAGAGTCCTGGTTCTGGTTTTGTGATGGGAATGAAGGTATGGCAGTCTCATTCACCTTGTGCTCCGAGAAGAGGAGATAGAAGTTGTGGAGGCATGGACCGCTATCTACTGACATGGTAGACTGAAAATGAAAGAATGCCAAGCTGTCACATCTAAGTGGGAGAGGGGAGCAGAGGCTCAAGAGAGAAGGGAAGACAGGCTCCCTGATATTCAGGACAAGGTTCAAGTGTGTCCCTGCCTGCCCGTGATGATATCCCAGCAAGGACCATCTTTTGCTGAAGGTAGCTCTGATGGGCTTCAAGCACTTGCAACCGAAAGATTCATAATTAGGCAGTTTCTGAATGAATTCAACTCAGGCTAGTGTAGAACAGGAGTCCTCCCCCAGCCCATGTGAGAGCTTCATTATCCATTCATTCGGTCAGCCAATCAGGTAATGAATGTTATTGAATGCCAGCCGTAACAAGCCTCCTAAGAAGAAAGGGTTGGCTGTACCCTGTGTGCTATGAACTACCACGGGATGTCAGCCTTCTGGCCGCCAGCCCTCACAGCTCCTGAAAGTTCCTGGTTCTGCCCTGGGAACACAAGGTTGCCCGGACTTGCTGTCACTTGCAGTTATCCCTGAGAAGTTTCTGAGCCTTAGACGTTACAACATTTGTCTGCCCCTCCCCACTTCTGGTAGCATCCACTAGACCCCTTTCCTCCCACACACAGAGCTTTGGGAGGCTTTCCTACCCTATCCCACGCTCTGCTGATGAGGTTGCTAATCACAGATCCCTCCCCTGATCACAGGGTGGACATAGGACCTAAGCTGGGCAATCAGAATGTCTTCCTGAGAAATCTGAATTTTGAGCTGAGACAAACCAGAGGTTCATCCCATAGCAGCAGTACACAGAAAAGATCCCCAGCTGCCCGCTGAGCTCAGGGCAGCCTGTGCCCTATACTCAATTGTTCAGTTGTCCCTTTAAAGCCATAGCCACTCCAGTATCCATCACTCAAAAAATAAATATCTTTTGAACTATATTAGCCGATCGGGTATTTATAACCAGAGTCCTGGCACGTCTTTTCAGATAAAAAGCTCATGGGTGAGTGAAGAAAAGACAAGGAAAGGGCAGAGAGAGACGAGGGTTGCATCGTGTTCCATACCCAAGCCTACAGCCCAAGCCTTGATCCAATTTTTAAGACCCTTGAGTGAGTCTATATTTATCGTGAGTTTTTTTAATTTATGGAAATCGTCATGTGTCCTTTGGCTGAAGGCTCAAACTTACTTCAAGAAAGCAAGTCTGTCATTTGTCCAAAGCCCCTGCGATCTCCTTCCACACCTGTTCCCCATTCTGCCAAGCCACCTATTGTTCATTTCCAAAGCAAAGAAGAAGCATCAGGACCCAGATTCCAGAGAAGGATACCAGTGATGCTTGAAGAGACAGGCCTGTGATTTTTGTCATAAATGTTCTTTTTTTTTTTTTCCCCCCTGTAGCTCCATGGCTGGGCCCAAACTCATGACCCTGAGATCAAAACCTGAGCAGAGACCAAGAGTCAGATGCTCAGATGACTGAGCTACGCAGGCTCCCCACCACCATTTTTAAGTTTGTTTATTTATTCAGTAATCTCTACCCTCACTGTGGGCCTCAAACTAGAGATCAAGAGTCGAGTGTTTTTCCAACTGAGCCAGCCAGGTGCCTAGTCATAAATGTTCTTACGGGACATTCTGTATTCTTCCCAGCCAACACAGATCACTTCTGGAAAGGCATCCCTTATTTCATAAAGGTTGTCTCTCAAAATAAGACTCATAGAATCCCTAATAACAGACCCTTAATCCAACCCCCTATTTTACAGATTGGGAAACTCGGGTGCAGGGAAAGGAAGTGGCATACTCAATGACAGGGAGCTGACCAGCAGCAGATCTAAGAGAGAGCTCAGGTCTTATTAGCACCTCCCCAGAGTCCTTTCCACGACTTCATGCCTCCTTCTAGATTGTAATTCACTTTCTTTAAGAATAAGAAATTTCTTAATCTCTCTATATAAATATTTCATTGGGCAATAAATACTTAACAAAGAATCTGGATACAGAAACCCTAAAGTATTTGCTTCCACTACTGTTTGAGGTCTATAAATTATCTGAATTATGACAGTAAGGATACAGATTCCAAATAGCACAATTGGAACACGTTGAACTCTTAATTAAACAGAATGTAAACAGAGTAAGTTACCTGGTACTTATGTACATACTTATGTATGTATGTATTTTTACTCCTCCAAGTGACTCAATTACACATTAGACTTAGAACCAAGGAAAGGAAATGACCAGGAATTTGATTGGCAGGAGGTGTTTAGGAGGACTTCCCGGAGGTGGTGAGTTCTCCATCACAAGAGGTCGAGCAGAGGCTGGGCAAACAACCATTTGTCAGGGATAGAGCAACAGAACCTTCCTGAGAGCGTCCTAAAACAGAGATGGCTAGGCCTCACCCCAGAGTTTCTGATCCAGGAAGTCTGGGATGGGGCTTGACGTTTTGTGTGTCTACCCAGGACCCAGGTAACACTGATGCTGCTCATCCAGGCTCAGACTTTGAGAGCCACTGTGGGGGAAGGAATTCAGAAGTCACTGAGATGAGCCACTTCATTCCAGTTGAGCTCCACACAGCACGGTCACATTTCTCTTCAATGCCCCATCAGATAGCTTGAGTCCACTTTTTCCCTGTGAGCTGCCTTTGGTGATAGTCCTAAATCCTACGCTTGCTTTCCTGTGCTCACCTTGAAGGAGAGGCAAAGTGAGCCACCTTGAGGCTGAAGGACACCCAAAGGGCCCCTAGTTCCTGGTGTTTTAGGATCGGCTGCCAGAGATGTGGTGTCAAATTCCTACCTGGGACGTGATATCCCTCTGAAGAAGAGAACAGAACAAGCTGTTGATAGTCTCATGACAAAACAACAGTCCTCACTCATTCCAGGTGCCTTCCAGAGGGAAAGCCAGAGAATCTGCCATTGCTGTCTGTGGGACCATATCTGAAAAAGGACATGTTGGGGGAGCCTGGATGGCTCAGTTGGTAAAGTGTCAGACTCTTGATTTGGCTCAGGTCGTGATCTCAGGGTCATGAGATGGAGCTCCGAGCCCCATGTTGGGCTCTATGCTCAGTGTGGAGATTCTCTTTCTCCCTCCCTGCCCCTCCCCCACATCCTCTCAAAAAAAAAAAAAAAAAGAAATAAAGAAAAGGAAAGGAAAGATAAAAAGACATTTTGCACAGCCCTATACCAGCCTTGCCTGTCCCTGTGAAAGCGCGTGACCATTCATTGACCTTTCACCCTGCATCGTGTATTGTTCTAAGCAAGCTACATGCATCTCTCATTTAATCCTCATAAGAACCCCGTAAGAAGTATTGGTAAGACTGAGAATTAAATCCAGAGACTTCAGCTCCACACCCCACATCCTTAATCAGAGAGAAAATAGTTGTCAGGGTGTAAGCGATAGAGAAAGAAGTTGTCTCTTCTCGCACCGGTATACTAATGAGGCCAGAGCCCGAACCTCTGGGTGTCATCCTGGTCTGCCACACCTCTAAAGGCCAGGGCTCACAAAATTCATCGTGTGTTTCGCACGTACACACAAATATTGTTTCTGAAGCTTAGTCCGTGTTCCAGGTGATTAGGTCAGGAGACAGTTCCAGGCTTCCGCACGTTTTGCCACATGAGCCTTTCCGATATGACAATCTCAGTGCTGGGCTCGATTCCAAGTTGCCATTCCTCACCACCAGTTTAAGTTGCCCTTTGGGGAGCCTTGGTGTCATCTTCTGCCTATTGACCTTAGCTGGGCTGATCTGAGGCATCAGAAGTGTTGAGTACTATTAAACCCCAAAGAAATGTACTCTGAGGGCGCCTGGGTGGCTCAGTGGGTTAACCCTCTGCCTTCCGCTCAGGTCATGATCTCAGGGTCCTGGGATTGAGGCCCGCATAGGGCTCTCTGCTCGGCAGGGAGCCTCCTTCCCCTTCTCTCTCTCTGCCTGCCTCTCTGCCTACTTGTGATCTCTCTCTGTCAAATAAATAAATAAATAAAATCTTTTAAAAAAAATGTACTCTGAGTATTAGATCCCTTTCCTTCAAGTAGGGTCCCTGGCCTGCAATGGGTATTTCTCCAACTTGTTCCCAAAAGTCAACCACATACAAGGGATTAGACCAAGCCCTAGCCAGGAAACTCATCCTATTTGCTTCCTTCCTCCAGGAAAATGGGTCACTGCTAGCTTTGTCTTAGGAAACCAAGAAGCCAACTCAAGAAAATTCTTGCATACCAGGGTCTGCCCCAGATCCTTTGTTGTAGCCATCCAAACATGGGCTTGGGCAGGAGCCTCTTTTAAGAGGCAGCTTCCCTCTATAATCAAATAACGAAGTTGTTACCTTCTTGGGCAGTTTAATAGTGTTATCATTCAACATACAGTGAGCACATATTACATTTAGGGCACTGTGCTAGGAGCAAGAGGTAGAAATAACATGTAGTGTGTCCTAGAGGCACTGGCGTGGCACCATCGTCTAAGCCTCAGACTCTTGGTTTCGGCTCAGGTCTTGATCTCAGAGACCTGGGATCGAGCCCCACACTGGGCTCCACGCTCAGTGCAGAGTCTTCTTGGGCTTCTCTCTCCCTCTGCCCCTCACTCCCCTCCCCTCCCCTTGCACGCTTGATCTTTCTCAAATATATAAATCTTAAAAAAAAAAAAAAAAAGATTCATTCAGTCCTAAATGAAAAGGATAAAAGGCTGCAACATCTGTCCCAGGTTTCCTGCCCCGAAGATGCCAAAGAAGAGCATGGGGCAGGAAGAAAGGCAGTGGGGGTAGCCAGGAAGGAAGAGCAGTAATCAGTAGTCTGAAGACTATCTGCTGGTAGAACCAGAACAGCCTGACATTAATTCTATTTAAAGACAGCTTCAACAGAGAGATCTTATTAGCCAAAGCTATCAAAACAGACCCACTTTCTAAATATGTAGCTAAACTTTTCACTTCCCAACAACTACCTATAGAAACGTCCTACGAGAATAAATTTTTTCAGCACACCCTCTGTTAATACATAATGATGTTCCTGTTTGAGGAGCAAAATAATTGAGTAGATGATAAGTGCCTTGCCCACTGTTATGACACAAGGTAGTGAAGACACTACAAATGGTTCTTAGGAGCTTCCTGGGAACTGCCTTAGATTTCACATGTGGCTGGCCCTTAGGTAAGCATCGTGGGTATCTTTACTGCCACCCCAAACTGAACCACTCACAGTGACAATTATCTCTTTGCTCATGATTCTGTAGCTGGGCCTGGGCTTACCTGTCTCAC
The DNA here is from genome assembly GCA_004023965.1 of Spilogale gracilis. NCBI lineage: Eukaryota > Metazoa > Chordata > Mammalia > Carnivora > Mephitidae > Spilogale > Spilogale gracilis. The sequence goes on from PITA01016274.1 coordinate 29,403, forward strand.
CCGGGGCCACTCGTGAGCTGGCAAACTTATGGTGGGCTGACTAGAGCATGATGAACTAAGAGGATCTCTCTTAGGGGCCTGGGGCCTTGATGCTAGCGTCAGAGGTTCCTGCCCAGCTGGTGTCATTAGGAAATAACGCAAGCTTCCATGGCGGCAGGACTGTGCCAACAGGGCCACCGGGGAGCTCCAGGACCTCTTAGGCCTAGGTTCTGGAACCTAAGTAATGTCACTTTTGCGACATCCCATCAGTTAAAGCAAGTCACAAGGCCAGCCCAAAGTCAAGGAGCAGGGACGTAGGAGCTGCAAAGTATTATAGCCATGCTTTTCACAGTGAGAGGTCGATGGGCCTCATTTCTACCACTCCACGCACTCTGGCTATTACCATCACTGCTAGGACCTGGCCAGCATCCACCAGCCTCTGCTGCCTGTGGGGGGATAGCAGCCAGAAACAACTACCTTGGAGCTTTGGAGCTGGGGGACTTAGTCTTAGCCCTTGAGTGATACCCAAGCTGTTGGGATATCATTGCAAATCCAGGCTGAAATGATCCATGTCATCAGTGTGTAGACGCATTAGTTGTCATCGCTGCCTGCGCATCAGTGCATGTGCACAGATCACACATCCCACGTCCATGGGCACATGATTTCTCAGGTGATATCCTGGCGACCCCAGGCACGGCCCATCAGTCCTCCAAAGACTGCTCAATACACAGTGATAAGTAAAACCGTATTGGATATGTTTAGTCCTTCTCTTCAGATTTCAAAATATGTTTTAGCAGAAAATACTTTGCTACCCTTGATTCACAGATGGACCTCTCAGTGTTTGGTGAAGCACAGGAAAATCCTGACGCAGGTGAGGTGGCTGGAGAGTGAGGGAAGGGCCACACATAGTTGTGCACGGGATACGTAACAGGTGTCAGCATTGCTACGAATGAATGAAGCCTGCCCAAGTGGCGGCTTATGAAATGCCAAGCGTTCCACAGCTTCCCTGAGCTATGACTGGAGTGGTGAGCCGCACACATTTCAAGCAGACCACATAACACCACTGTCTGTGAAGCCCTCAGGAGAGCCAGGATGGTAGACAGACAACTCCATAGATGATCTCTGGCCCCTTTGTCCCTCCCTCCTGTTCCTCTCACCTTTCCCCATCCCCAGATCATCACCAATTCTGCTTTCTGTTGCTATTGGTAACTTTGCATTTCTAAGATTTTTTTTTGTAAGGGAGAGCGTGTGAGCACTCACCCAAGCAGGGGGAGGAGCAGAGAAAATCTTAAGCAGGTTCCATGCTCAGTGGGAGCATGAAGGTGGGCTCGATCTCACAACCCTGAGATCATGACCTGAGCTGAAAGCAAGAGTTGGATGCTTCACCAACTGAGGCAGCCAGGTGGCCCTCTAAGATTTTCTATAAATGGGATCATTTAGCATGTACGTATTCTCTTTCTCATCTAGCTTTTATTACTCTGCATGATGATCTTGAGCTTTATCTATGGTGTCGAATACATCAATAGTTATTTCCTTTGAATCGCTAAAGAGTTTACCCTGGATGGATATACCATAACTAGTTCAGCCAGTCCTCTGCTGATGGATATTGGGGTTGTGCTGGGTACTGACATGTGACTCCCCCTTCCCCCCAAATACTGTGTGGAGAGCTTCACCCCCGATAATGTGACTGTGTTTCGAAATAGGATCTTTATGAAGTAGGCAAGGTAAAAGGAGGTCATAAGGGTGGAGCCCTGAAAGGCTAGGATTAGTGCCCTTATGGGAAGAAATACTAGAAAGCTCTCTTGCTCGAGCTCTTTCTCTGTCTTTCCAAGCACCCTCAGACGAAAGGCCATGTGAGGACAAAGTGACCATCTGTAAGCCAGGAAGAAAGCCCTTACCAAACCTCAGCCCTGCTGGAACCCTGATCTTGGACTTGCCTGCCCCAGAACAATGGGAGAAATGAATTTCTGTGGCAAAGGCCATGCAGTCTGTGGGATTTTGTTATGGCAGCTGGATTAGACTCACATAAGTTGTTTATGACTTGGAGCTGTTGTAAATGAAGCCACTATGAAGGTTTGCATACATCAGTGGGCACATCTGCTTTCATTTCTCTTGGGTAAACACCTAGAAGGGCAATATCTGGGTCATATGGTATGCATACATTTATGCTTTTAAGAAACCATTGACACGGTTTACCATGGGGAATATACTGTTTTTCACGTCTCCCAGCAGCATATGGGACTTCCAGTCACTCTACATTCCTGCCAATACTTAGTATATTTAATCTTTTTAACTTTAAAAAAAATTCAGTTTTTTGGGGTACCTGGGTGGCTCAGAGGGTTAAGCCTCTGCCTTCAGCTCAGATCATGATCTCAGCGTCCTGGGATCAAGTCCCGTCCCACATCGGGCTCTCTGCTCAGCAGGGAGCCTGCTTCCCCCTTTTTCTCTGCCTGCTTCTCTGCCTATTTGTGATCTCTCTCTCTGTCAAATAAATAAATAAAATCTTTAAAAAAAAATTCAGTTTTTTGAAAGCAATTTAGCTTGCCATTCTGGTGACTGTGTGGTGGTACTCACTGTGGGTTTAAGTTGCATCTCCGTAACGGCTAATGATGTGGCTCACTTTTTCATGCACGTATTTGCCATCCTTATGTCTTCCTTAGTGACATAACTGTTAAGATCTTTTGTCCTCTTCATCACCGATTGAGGGCCAATTAAATGTAAGTTCTAATAATAAGTAGAAGCATGGAACATTCAATTCTGAATCTTAGTGGCCATCCAGGTTGGCAGGCTGGGAAAGGAGACCAGAGCATCCAGGAAGAGCATGTGACATTGAAAATCTGGCCAAGGTGGGGAGGTAGGGGAAGGCTATAAGGAGAGTGGCAGGGCTGGGGACAAATTCTGCCAGCTTCACAGTTTTGTCTAAGTTTGAAAGTTTGGCCTTGTGACCTCCCTCACAGTTTTCTCACCATTAGCACTGAGTTCCGGCCCCCGAAGCTTCTGAGAACCCCCATTTCATGACACTTTCTGTGGGAGTTTCTTATCACCAGAGTGCACCATCTGTGACTCTTTGCCTGAAGACACTTGCCAAGTTGGTAGGCAGAGACAGAGACACCCACAGAAGTACCAGATAAGATCTTGCCTGGAGTCTTGTCTGGGGGCAGAGTTGAGAACAAAGTAATGTCTGCCACGGAAACACATTCCACTGGAGGAAAGGGCTTGGAGAGGAGGAATGAGGAGAAAGGACTGCAGGATGACAGGAAGGAGAACCAGTGATAAGAGTGGGAGCCATGATCAAGGGCACCATGTTGGTGTTGATCCCTCCACGCCAGGAAAAGCTAAGTGAGGGAGAATCCAGGAAAGAGCAGAAGAGATGACTAAAGAAAGAAGCAGCTGATTTATGAGGCCAACTTCACAGAACTCACTGAAACTAGTTCATTTAATGAACTCTAACTGAAGCTTGTTTTCCATCAGAGCCTGAAAGGCAATGGAAACGCTCATATAAAAGATTAGGAAAGTTGAAAATGTAAGAGTCAGCTTGTCTGGCAAACCCATTAAAGTAAAACTAAAATAACATCTACATTAAGCAGACCAGATCTAAACTTGTCTTCCCTGTGTCCTGACCAACCCCTCATTGACCATCTCACATTCTCTTCCATCTTTCTCTTTATTCCCTCACTCTTTTTTTATTTTATTATTATTATTATTTTTTTTTGGCGAATATCAGTTCCACAAAATGCCAGCTCTGTGCAATCTTCTCGCTTCCCTTTAGAGGGCTCTCGCTGGGTGGCTCACGTCCATGGGTCTGCTCATCCAGGTGCATATCTGTATGCCTTCGGCTCCGTCCAGCCCACCAACGTTGAGGTTGACCCCCAACCCTTCTCTAACATCCCAACTGCTCTTTGAATTAGGCCTTTCCTCAGGAAAAGATCATAAATGACCCTTAAGTCCAGCATTCTGTGAAAAAGAAACAACAGGACCCAAAGGGGGTCACTTTGGCTAAGTCCCACCACCACTGAATATCTCACCTAACTGCACTTTCAGTAGTTCCCAGGAATGGAATTTTAAACCAATCAGTCTGAAATATCCTGGTCAGCACAAGTGAGGTCAGCATCATGACAAGACCCTCTCTTGTTCCCCCACAGGTCACCTTGCCTGAAATAGCCCTTTCTTTTCTTTTGCTAATAACCTCCTTGTCTTGCCCTATTTCTGCCTGTAAAATCTTTCCACTTTTGTTTTTTTCCCCTCCCCCCCCCAAGTTTTTGTTTAAATTTCAGTTAGTTAAGATACAGTGGAATATTAGTTTCAGGAGTTGAACTTAGTGATCCATCACTGACAATATCCAGTGTTCCTCACAAGTGCCCTTCTGAATATCCATCACCCATTTAACCCATCCCCCCTTCCAAAATCTTCCCACTTTGTACAGCTGCTGGGAGCTCCCTTCCATCTGCTAGATGAGATGCTGCCAAGTTCTTGAACTGTTGAATAAAGCCAATTAGATCTTCAAATTCACTCAGGTGAATCTGTGTTCTTCAGCAGGCCTCACTGCTGCTCCTAGCACCATGTTGTGTTGGTGTCCAGGGAGTGAAAAAGCGAAAGGATGACTCCTTCTTGTCTGATGGGCACTTGGGAACAGGCCACTGAGAGCACTGAGTAAGGACCAGAGAGTCAATCAGGTATGGAGAGATTAGTGGAGCCTCCCACCCCTCACCACCTAGGAAGGGCAGCACTTGGCAGTGTGTTGGGGACCCAGGAGAAGCTGATGGGGAACAGGCAGGCAGACTGAGCTCCTTCCTACTCTGTGCCTCTTACCATTCACACCTTTGCCTGACTCAGGAACCCCAACATCTTCCCCAGAGCTTTAGATTCTTACAAGAGAAGCCACCAGATGTAGGTAAAATTATCCTTGACTTTCCCCCCATAGTTTCCTCCTTTCATATATAAGATGTAATCTGGATATATAACCCATTAACAATCATGAGTCAGTGAGCATTGAGTGAAATCTGTTGACACTGAGAATCACAGAAGAACATTTCTACTCCATGTTAATAATGCCAAAGTCTTGTTTCAACTGTTAAAGTCCAGTAGCAACTGTATTGGAAGATAGGGATGTCATTTCCCATTGTCTTGAGGAGCAGCGAAAGCCTGTTTTCATTTATCCAAATTAGACCAGTTATAGCAATGGGTAGAAGGATGATGTGGGAATTTCCTCTATGACTCCTAAGCCATTTTACTTTTAAAGCTTTAGGTTCTTCACTGAAGAAATCAAAAGGTTGTGCCAGAAAATCTCTTCAGACCTAATCCATATTGATTTCCTGGGGCTGCTAGAACAAAGCATCATAAAGTGGGTGGTCATCAAGGAGTTGGAAGGTTGGGGCTCTGAGGGGAAATATATTCCTTGTCTCTCTTTTAGCTTCTGGTAGTTACAGGCATTCCTTGGCTTGTAGATGGCTATCTTCTCCCTGTATCTTCACATTGTCATCCCTTTATATCTGTTTCTCTGTCCAAATTTGCCCTTTTCATGAGGACACAAGATACATTGGATTACCTCATCTTAACTTGATCATCTGCAAAGATCCTATTTCCAATAAGGTCATATTTATAGGTACTAAGGGTTAGGACTTCCATGTGTTTTTAGGGAGACATATTCGAGTGCCACATTGGGTTCCTTGTTCTGTGGGGAGCCTTTCCCTCTCCCTGCTTGTTCGTTCTCTCTCTCTCTTTCTCTGACAAATAAATAAAATCTTTAAAAAAAAATCAATAAGGCAGAACATATGGAAACCCAAAAGTAAACGGAAATATCTAAGAGAAGTTGGAATGAATGATGGGTAGGTCTCTGTAGCTGTCCACCTAGTCTGATTTTTGCCTAATTTAAAAATTTTTATAAGAGATAACAGGATCTATGTCAGGGATAGTACCAGGAGGAAAATACAGTTTCAGAAGCTTTCTCAAACAGTACCAGAAATACATACGGATGAGTACAAAGGTATATATGGATTTATTTGTCCTATAGATCTATGGAGCCAGTAACAGTCAAGCATATAAATCTAGCCTTTCACACTTGATGATAAGCCAACAAGTCTCTTATGTAAATATTGCTTGAGGGGCACCTGGGTGGCTCAGTTGGTTAAGCGACTGCCTTCGGCTCAGGTCATGATCCCGGAGACCCGGGATCGAGCCCCACATTGGGCTCCCTGCTTGATGGGAAGCCTGCTTCTCCCTCTCTCACTCCCCCTGCTTGTGTTCCCTCTCTGGCTGTGTTTCTCTCTGTCAAATAAATAAAATCTTTAAAAAAAAAATATTGCTTGAAAACTTGCTACTGGATTGTTTTCATTCGTTCATTCATCAGCTAGATCCACTTGCCTATATAAACCACATCTTTACTTTGCCTGTGGGTGAAAATGGAAATCTCATTGACTTACCCTAGTTCTCAAGCTCTTAGATTTAACATATGGCAAAAGGTGCCTTGGTGGCTCAGTTGGTTGAGCACCAGACTCTTGCTTTCAGCTCAGGTCATGATTTCATGAATGGCAGGAAGGAGCCCTGTGTAGGGCTCCCCACTCATTAGGGGATCTGCTTGAAGGTTCTCTCACTCTGCTTCTCCTCTCACTCATCTCATGTGCAGGAGCATGCTCTCTCCCTCTCTCTTTCTTGCAAATGGGTAAATAAAATCTTAAAAAAAGAAAAAAAATAGCAACCCTTTCTTCAGCCACACATTCCAGCCAGAGCCTACAGAATGATTTGTACACTGACCAAAGGTCAGTTATTTCTTTGCCTTTGCCTTTTTTGTTCCTGTCTTATGTCATATGTGGATTTCTCTTTCCTTGCCCTCACCACACACTCTGTGTTGAAAGATGCAAAATCTTTGTTGAGTAGCAACCTCTGCAACAATGAGAAAATTCCTCCCCAGATGACTTGGGACAGATTGGAGCCAAACCATTTCCTTCAGTCCCTGAGCACATTGTTTCCCTCCAGTGACTTCTGCAATCCAGAAACAGCTGCAACTTCCAGTAAAACAACATTCTGATCCAATCCCTCAAGCTATCCTCACCCTTTTGTTTTTCTCTCTGGAGGGAGGAAAGAGGAAAATCCTTGAAAAGCTGCCATGGTGCATTATTTTCAAGCATCTGTTGATGGAGGTGTGAGCCAAGCAGCCTTTCTTACTGGAGAAAAGGAGAAGGCAAAAATGTAAGAAAGAAAGAGTTTTTAAATAATGGAGAAAAATCAGAGTGAATGAAATAAAGTTGCACAATGGGAAAAGGATTGAGCAAAAACATTGTTCATGAGATGCAACTGAAATGTGCTCCTCCAGAAGGCTTTGTCTCACCTTGCCTTTCACTTGGCTTGAGGCAGGAAGACAGTTTAGTTCAATATTTAACTTGGGCCATTCTTATCTGAAACTAACCTAATAAGAGGGGTGCCTGGGTGGCTCAGTTAAGTGTCTGCCTTCAGCTTGTCATGATCCCACAGTTCTGGGGCTCAGCAGGGAGTCTGCTTCTCCCTCTCCTTCTCCTTTGTCCTCTGTCTCTCCCCTAGCTCGTGCTTTCTCTGTCTCTCAAAATAAATAAATAAATAAATAAATAAATAAATAAATAAATAAATAAATAGAATCTTTTAAAAAAACTAACCTAGTAAGAGAACAACAGGACTTATAAAAATGGCACATTAAGGTGTACAAAATAATTTATAGTAATACTCCTGTAATTAGCAACTCTATAAGATACTTAAATGGTAGGATTTTTTTTTTTATGAAATTATCTTTCAGTTGCCCTTTCAGATCTACTGTTTATCCTTTATCACTCCTTGCTATGCCTGGGAGACTGGTCTTTGTGAATAGAATCAATGCCTACCCTCTAGCTTCTGGTTGGGGTTGGCTAATGGGAAACATCACCAGGATATTGAAGAGTGAGGTGGAAATATTTATTACTGTGGTCCCTTTCCTGATGGATCACTGTGGACTGGCTGCTTCTCCCTACTAGAGGTCATAGCTCCTGGGATAGAAGAGTATCCTTTCCTCTTCGTGCAGCTATGCTCTACTGCTTCCCCTTGCCCTTGTGTGTGTGAATGGGTGGGTGGTAGAATGCTACACTGCTGGTCCCAGGTCACTGCCTGTTCCTTTTCCAATTTCCAAAACCTTACCCGCACTTTTATAAATATATTAGTCCCTTAAGTTCTTCTTAATTGTGGTTTGAATGAGTTCTCTGTTTCCAGAAGGTGTCCTATTGTAAGGCATAACTTTTCCCTTCAGCTAGACTGCCTCTTGAGTGCAAACTTATAGGATGCCCTGTGCCCCCTTCAAAACATCTAAGATGGTCCCATGCACGGAATAAACATTGGTCCTTCGTGCCATTGATGATTTCAAGAAAGTCCTTCACTTATCTGGTCTCTCTTTCCAAGGTCACACTGCCAAACCCATTTAGTGAATCATACAAGATTCTATCCATTCATACAAAGTCTGGCCACCATTGTTGCCCAAAATTTGCATTTAATCGGATTTTGCTGCCTCTGAGAAGCAGTGTGGTAGAATGGAAACAGTAGGTGTTTTGGAGCCTTATTGACCCCGGTTCAATCCCTGGCTCTGCTACTTACTAGTTGAGGAACGTGGGGAAAGCTGCTTAAAGTCCCTGAGAACCACGTCATCATCTGTAAGTGTGAGGCGCAGAATCACCACATCTCTGCCTCTTCCCCCTTGTTCCTTCCCCGTCTTCAGCAGTGTGACCAAGTACAGTTCTTTGAACACGATGTCTGGTGGTAGGGATAGAAAAGAAAGGAAGGGAAAATGGTAGAAATTTTAGACATATTGACAACATGGACCATACTTGTGATCAATATTGAAAATGTATTTGGGAGATGTGGAAGAAGCTGTGATACCTAAAGAAGCTAAGGAAAAAAACATAAGAGGAGTGAAACAAATGAACAAGCTGGAATCTTCCAGTGCTACCTGTTTAAAGCAATGGTGCTGTGTGAGTGGTCTTTTCACTGAAAGCAGATTGAAGAAAAAAATGTATCCAGTGTAGGAAATAGGACACTGAGTAGAGAACATGTTCAAAAGAGGTACATAGGAAATGACCATCATTTTTTCCACCCCTCAAATGAGTTGGTTTCTAAATAACTGATAAGTTCTGATCAACATGGAATTTTTTTTCTTTTCCAGCCCTACCAATAAAGAGAGCACCATAATGCACAACTCTTGGAACAAGTTGATTTACTCTTACTACTTTTTTTTTTTAATAGCTAGTACCCCAGTTACATTTTTTCCCCCTCAGTAGGCTCCACATCCAGCTCCCACATCCAGCAGGGAGCCCAACTCAGGGCTTGAACCCATGACCCTGAGATCAAGACTTGAACTGAGATCAAGAGTCAGATGCTTGAGCAACTGAGTCATGCAGGTTCCCCTACCCCAGTTAATTTTATGAAGTGGGGAAGAGGTATCTAAGGACCCCTCTAAGGCAGACTTGGTATGGACTGAAAGACAACTCGAGAGAAAAGGACAGAACTGTTTGTATCATACCCAGCGCTCAGAATGTCTCCTTCATTGGCTACAGCTAAATGTGTCCTATTGGGACTGGGCCAAGCCTGCACGCCTGCCTGGTTGTTTTGAGGAATCACAGCAGGGTCACAGGGAGTATAATACCTTCTTCAAATGGTTGCTATGAGGCAGGTCAATGAGACAATATACATAATGAACCCAGTACCCAGTACATAGGAAGAACTTCATACCTGCTCTTTGGGGTTTTTTGTTTTTTGTTTTTTATTTTTTTGGTAGGGATTTAGACTCTGTATTCAATTTAGATAAAAGGATTTTTTTTCTTTTTAATGTAGAAAATCATGATGGTTGACACTTTCCTATTGGTTGCACCAACTACTGCAAATCTCCAAAGGGTTATTTCCCACCTTCTTTACACCTACGTCCATGATAAACAGTAAAGAGCACCTGACACCGCTGAGGACGAAGTGGTCCAGTGGAGTTACATACAGAAGTAAGTTGCTCGAAGTCAACTATATGTTGAATAAAAGAAAAGAATACAGATGAACATATACATATATGCCATTTCCTCCCTAACAATATGGCCCTTAAATTCACGCCAACTAATTCATCTGGTGCTTAACCAAAGAAACAGCCATGGCCATCTGTTCCAGCTCTGGGGAAAAAAACTGGCTGTGTTGAACTTACTGAGAGATGGCTCTGAATGTGTGGAGCACTGTAATCTGTACCGTTTCTAATGTAATTTTTCGCTATATATGATTCTAGAGCTCCAGCCCCAGCATGATGTAGCACTGCTGCCATAGGCTGGCATGCGTCAGTTTCAAGTTGTCAGACCCTAAGTGTACATGAAAAGTGACTCCTAACAATACCCAGTATTATGCTCGGGTTAACTTGGAGACTTTTTAGGCAGCCTCAGGACTGTGAAGACATCTGCATAACCATGTTCCCTCCAATACATTCCTTCTGTCAATTCTGGCATCACTGGTATTTTCAATTATTTATTTTAAAAATACATACCGAGTATCTACTACCTGCTAGGCCCTGTGATTAGCTCTAGAAATACAGAAGTGAAAAAAAAACAACAACCAAAAACCAAAAACCAGCCTTGGTCTCTGGTCTCATGAAGCTCATATTCTCAGAGGGGAGTCAGATACACTGATCAATTAATCACCCAAATTCATTCAGTCATTCACTCAACAGATATTCATTAGGAGCCATGTATGTGCCAGGCATGACACTACACACCGAGGAGAATATAATCAATAAAAGAGACCCAAAGCCCTCCTTTGGGGCTTTTATATTCTGTTAGGGAAGGTAGAAAATAAGTAAGATAAACATGTTAGCTACATTTTGTGGTAGATACTTGTAACACCCAAGGAGAATGGAATAAAGCAGGGAAGGGGCCCTTTAAATGTTGGAGGGGTGGTGAATTTCAGATAGAAGGGCTACACCGCCTCCCTGGTGACCTTTGAGTAAAGCTCTGAAAGAAGTGATGGTTCTAGCCCTGTGGGTATCTGGAGGAAGAATACTGCAGGCAGAGGAAACTGTCAGTGGAGAAGCATTTGTGGCTGGTGTAGAGAGGAAATGTTAATAGTCTATAACGTTATGGTCTTGAGGGATAGATGGGTCATTCTCCAAATGGTCTCTGGGCAGATCAGGGGCACTGAAGGCAAGGAACACAGAGTAGTGTTTGCTGTGGACTGTCAACTTCCAACTGATTGGTCTTCCATGACCTCGGCCAATGCGACCGTCTGTGTTCTCTTCATGTACAACCATCCCACTAACTGGCCATCACGATAGCGAGCACTTTAAGCTGTAGGTGTTGCCTTCTACCAAAGTGATAGACCTGCACTGCTTTAATCAGACTTTTCCAACTGATCATCTTCTAAACAATGGATTTGTATTTACAGATGGCTGGCCAGGGTCAGGGGAACAGTCTGCAGCCATACAATAGATAAAATGGGTCACCACATCCTGGAACTAAAGCCATCACCTCGGTTTCATCAGAAAGTGCCCTCAGCAGTTGAGCAAACTAGGCCGAGATGAATTTAAAATTGTTAGCTGGGAGATTCTTGCACAGACTACAACATTCTTCTCCTGCTCGCATATGTAGCACATATGTGTACCTTTCAGCTAGTTTTGCACATGTTCATCCTTTAATTATATTCACTCTTTAAATACCCTGATTATAATGAGGAGAAGAGACAGAAATGAAATGGTTCCATTCTAGTCCTCCCTAGAAAGTTGATTCTATAGCTCTAACCTTGACTCTATTTCATCACTCTGGGATCTGACAGGGAAGAAGAGGACACAAAAACATGGCACAATCAGATGAGAATGAATGAGGCAGAAAATTAAAATAGTTAACCTTTATTAACCACTTTCCATATGCACCATCCAAGGAGGTGTAATAATTAGGCATGATTCACCAATGAAACATGGACGCTTGGAGCAATGATGTCATTGGCTAGAAAGTCACAGCTCAGGCTTCAAGTCAGCATTCCCACCCAGGGAGCCTGGCTGCACAGATTCTACACTAGTAATCTCTACTATGTTCCTTTAATAAAATGAGCAAAGAATAAGAGGAGAAAAGTAGTAACTAGAAAAGGGAGAGTTAAATGAGAGAGGACAAAGAGAAGAGGATGAGACTTGAGCAGTTTTTATGTTCGAGAAAATAAATGAGTAGAATTAATACTGGCTTTAAAAGAGCTACTTTCTCAAACCTCCTTCTATTTTTTTAAAAAAGTCATTGCATTGTATCCTTTTTCTAGCTTTGCATAGTGCGTAGAATAACACTATCCAAACAGCATGTGCTCAGTTAACCCTACTGACTAACTATGGATCTGCAGGAGAAGCTTTTAAGGACTCTTAGGCCAGCAGATGCATTGTAATATTTAGGGCAATGAGATCTTTCAGAGGACACATTTTCCATTGTTTACTGCTTATCTAAAATGCTAAGTTCCCAAGAAACAACCCTTCACGGGAATAGCACCCATAAAACTGTCTGCTGTGTATTGGGTCCTGTAGTGACTCCTATCATGGGTTCTACCACAGCTCCAAGTGGGCCTTCAGTGGTCTAAGACCCATCTTCATCCCCACTGCCATGAATGGGTCTGGATGAGGCTGGCGGAGGCCCATTTGGGCCAATGAGTCACAAAGAGAGGTTTTCTAGGCACTTCTGGCAAATAGGCTTCCTTATCCTTAAAAAAGAACCATGAGAAGTTAGCAGAATGTAAAAGGGAGAGGCACCTGGGTGGCTTAGTTGTTAAGCATCTGCCTTCGGCTCAGGTCCTGATCCTGGAGTCCTGGGTTCAAGCCCCGCACCGGTCTACCCACTTGGCGGGAAGCCTGCTTCTCCCTCTCTCACTCTCCCTGCTTGTGTTCCCTCTTTAGCTGTATTTCTATCTGTCAAATAAATAAATAAAATCTTTAAAAAGAAAAAAAGAATGTACAAAGGGAGACAGCCCCATAACTACTAGAAGAGTTCGCAAAACCAGGGAACTTATCTTTGGATGAAGTTTAGGATGAGGACAGGACAGTAGAGAAATGGAAAGAGGCTTTGGAGCCACAAATCCGGATCCCTCCCCTTATCTCTGACTTCCTGTATTCATTCCAACAAATGTATTGACCATGGAAGATAGGTTGAAGAATTGGGCTTTCTTTTACCCATATTTTAAATTATCCTACTGATACAGTCTGATAAAGATCAACAACAACAACAAGCAGTGAACATGTGTGGTCTGATTTTACCCCCAGAATGGTTCATTTGTCCAAATTTTTCTTCCTCTTCCTTAATTGTGATGGCCCTCTTATCTAACAGACATCCACCCATTCATCCACCACCCAGCCGATGGATTAATAGATTTATAGCAAGCATTTTAAAGGCATTTCCTAGGCATTGTAAGGCTACCAAACAGAAAAAAAGAATCAGATGCTCAGATCTCAGATGCCTGCTAGTCTAAAGGGGAAGAAAACTTATGTACATATTTACCTATGGTGAAATGTATAAAATGATTTGTGTCACCAGAAAAGTACGAAAAAAGTGCCGCAGTGGATCAACTGAAGGAAGGGATTATTTCCAGATGGAGGGATTAGAGCCATTTTTGTGCTGAAGATGGCTTTGAGCTAGATCTCGGAGAATACAGAAATGGTGAGAAGAAAATGGGCATTCCTGGCAGAGTAGAGCTGGGCAAAGGCCAGCAGAAAAATCATAGAGAACTAGACAGGGGAGGGTCAGCTAGAAAACAGGTTGGTATTTGGAAGGGTCATTGAGGCCAGACTGAAGGGACATGATTTCAGATCAAGGAGTTATTCTGTGAGCAGCAGAGTAGATTTTGAATCAGGTATGAACTGAGCTATCGAATGTGGTTTTGGAAGAAAAAAAAGAATTTTCAAGACAGGGCAGACTGGGAGCAGAAGGCAGAACCCAAGTGAAGGGGTTTTCCTGTGTTAAAAGGTAAACTGAGGCATATTAAAATTTTCAAGTGTTTATTTGAACACACAACCTTTCAAACTGGGACTCAAACCAATGATGGTCAGGAGCACTCCACTGACAGAAGCTAGGGGAAAGGTTTTTTATAGAGAGGATGAAGAAGCAAAGCAAGGATATTACTCAACTAACTATAGCTTAAGCAGTGGCCTTATTTGGGGAAGCCCTGTTGGCTGTTGGCAATTGGTTGCTCTTAAGTTTCATTTTCTCGGGTTTGAGTGCGACTCTGGCTTAGATTTTGGTTTCCTTATGTAGGCTGCCAGGGCATTAGGGCCACTGCAATCTAATGGCCTCCTTATTTAATCACTTTAACACTTGGAATGTCCCCAAAACACTTCTGCAGTCATGAGCCAGGCTGGAGGATACAGGAGACTACTTGTGAGTTGAGGTCCAGGAGGAGCGACAGCTATCCAGAGCCTAGGAGTGTCAGTGCAGTCCCTCACTGGGCAGGCCCAGCCAGCGCCCCTGTGAGCAGTAAGGTGAGGACCCGTAGAGCAGAACCGTGCGGACAGCAAGGAATAGCTGTGTGCTCTCCTTGTCCGGGGGCCAGACCGGTGAGCGTCTGAGGAGAGAGGACAGGATCCAAGAGTGGTGCATACCTGGGAAGGATGGAGAAAGGCCCTTCAGGAGCTGACTGGCCCTGGCATCAAAGACCCAGGGTGGGGTTCACGCAGAGGGTCGGGAGCCTGTTGACGGAGTCAGGGCAACAGCTATGTTGTGGAGACCAAGTGAAGGGAACACAGGCTTTTGAGTCAAGCACACCCAGGTTTGAGTCCAAGGGCAACTATTTATCTGCTGTGTAGACTTAGGGAAGGAAGCCACTTAACCTCCCTGAACCTGTTTCCTTGACTAAAAAGAAACACAATCATGTCTTCTCCACAGAGTTGTTATAAGGAGTATAAATAATTCATGAGAAGTGCTTGGCACTTGGAGCACTCAATAAACGAGGGCTATTATTATTATCAATACCATCCTCATTATTTATATTGAACCATAGAGATTTCTTCAGCTCAGGCTCAGAAGATGAAGCAAGGGAGAGGAGGCTTTGCCAGGAACAGAGAACCTGGGAGGGGGAGCCGGACCTCCAGAGCCGCTCCATTCTGGCCGCTTGTAATGGTAATTTGTAATCGGTATGCTCATTTGTCCTCACACTCAATGCTGCTGTCATTGTCACCATTCCCTTCAGCAGAAATGAAAAGAACCTTAGATTTCTGTTTAACCAGCCACATGGCTCGTGCTCTGCTGCTGACATATCCATTCATCTTTTTTGTGGGGTGAGCTGTCATCGATATCCAGGGACACCACCTGCTCGGGATTTCGGACAGCCGTCGCCATGGTTTCTAGCCAGATCTCATTAGTTAAGTGAGCTGGAGCCCAGTGGGGCTAAGAGGTTAATGCTGGTAGGGGAGACCTCTCAGGGGCGGGGGCCACGACACACAGGTGGTTACAAGAGTCTGTGCTTGTGATGGGAGGGCGTGACTGACCCAGCCTGGGGTCAGGGGATGCTTACTGGGGTAGAAAAGTAAGGTCATGACCTTCTACAGCCTCTGAGGAGTTTGTGACAATGTATTTCATCAGAGAAGGATGTTCGCCACAGTGATTCTTTAGGCTTCCAACTTATGGGGTTTGCCCCCTTTAGATTTTTTTTTAAAGGATTTTATTTATTTATTTGACAGAGAGATCACAAGTAGGCAGAGAGGCAGGCAGAGCGAGAGGAGGAAGCAGGCTCCCTGCTAAGCAGAGAGCCTGATGCAGCCTCGATCCCAGGACCCTGAGATCATGACCTGAGCCAAAGGCAGAGGCTTTAACCCACTGAGCCACCCAGGAGCCCGTGCCCCCTTTAGATTTGACTCACCCTGCCCTTGGTACCCAATCCAATAATGATCAACATTTATTAAGCCCTTACTGTGTGCCAGGAGGCATTGGGCTAATGCATTTTACAGACTGTCCCATTTAATCTTACCACAACCCTAACAAGTTGTTACTATTGTTTGCTCCATTTTATAGATTAATAGAGGCTCAGAGAGGTTAAGCAGCTTGTCCAAGGCCACACAGCCAGTAAAACCGTGGAGGCATGTGGAGAATCCAGGTTTTCCTGATTCCAGATTTCCAGCTCTGAATTAGGATGCTAACCAGTGCCTCTCACACTTTAAAATGCATATGAGTCACAGGGGATTTCTTAAGATGAAGATTTGACTCAGAAAATCTGGATGGGGCCTGAGATACTACATTTCTAACCAGTTCCCAGGCGATGTATGTGCTGTTGGTCCATGAATCACACTTTGAGCAGCAAGGGGCTTGCCTGATGGATTTGGTTCACAGTGGCTGATAGGTTTCTTGCCATTGGAGGTTGAATTTTTGTCTTAAATAACATGTTTTTATCTATCTATCTATCTATCTATCTATCTATCTATCTATCTATTTATTTGACAGAGAGAAACACAGCCAGAGACGGAATGCAGGCAGAGGGAGAAACAGAGGGAGAAGCAGGCTTCCTGCTGAGTAGGAAGCCTGATGAGGGGCTTGATCCCAGAACTCTGGGATCATGACCTGAGCCAAAGGCAAATGCTTAGTGACTGAGCCACCCAGGCGCCCCAGAGAAAATGTTTTTAACCCATTTTTTGGTATTTGTTTTCTATGCTGAGTAACAAATTATCACAAATTTAACACCTTAAAACAACAGCCAGTATTATCGCACAGACTCTGTGGGCCCGGGCTCTGGGAACAGCAGGCCTCTGTGCTCAGATGCTCACAAGGCTAGATCGAGGTGTCATGCGGGCTGTGTTTGTATCTGGAGCTCCGGGCCCTTGTCCACATACATTCGTGTTGTCCTGAAACTCAGTGTCTTGCAGCTCGAGGACCGAGGTCCCTGTTTCCTGACTGGCTGTCACCCCGGGGCCTACGCTCAGCAGTCTGAGAGACTGCTGCATGGCTTGCTTCTTGGCCCTTCCATCTTCAAAGCCGGGAATGGAGTGTCTGCCTTTTGCTGAATCCTTCTCAGACTTCAAATCTCTTGGACTTTTTCTGGCTCTGACCTTTAGACCCAGATACAGAGGGCCATGTGATTACGTCAAGACTACCCGAACAATCTCCCTGTCGTAAGATCACCTCATTTGGGCACTTAATTACATCTGCAAAATTTCTTCACAGCAGGACCGAGGTGAATGTGTGGCCCACCAGCTAGGAGAAGCCTTGAGCAGGCCAGGGTCCAGACATCTTGGCGACCATATGAGAATTCTGCCCATAACAAAGTGTTTTGGTTTTCCTGGTTGAGCTGCGTTGCTGACTGAACAATGTTTCTAGAGCCATGGAAATGGAGACCGTGTGAACTGCCTCATTTTTGCTTTCATTTTTATTTGTTGTAAGCCTCTCCCTTAGTGTTAAGATTTTCCAACACTTGTTTCAAAATAAAAATGAATTGTCATGAGGGAGATTCCAGCAAATTGAGCTCAGTCCTTTTTCTCGTTTGTGACATAAACTGAAAGTGCAGGAGAGCACCTGATACATAGATCATTTAGGGCTTTTCACTGACTCATAACCAGTGTCCAGGAAGAAGACTTCAGAGGTCGTGAAGTTTACAGGCCAGCAGCAGCTTCTACCCAAGGAAGTCTGAGTGCCCCTTAGATGCTGGGAGCTGAAAAACATTTTTAAGAAGGGGCGTTTGTAAGACCTTGACAGCAAATATCTGACTGAGGTCCCAGGTCTCTCGTCTGTCTTTTGTGAGTCTATCCTGTTTCGCTGCCAACGGCACCCTCCTATAGTTCCAGGGCTCGTAAGATATCAACCCAGCAT
>PITA01016275.1:0-47140 GCA_004023965.1 Spilogale gracilis
TTTTGATGTGTTCATCTTCTTTTTGGGTGTTGAGTTTGAGTAGTTCTTTATAGATCTTGGATACCAGCCCTTTGTCTGTAGTGTCATTTGCAAATATCTTCTCCCATTCTGTGGGTTGCCTCTTTGTTTTGTTGATTGTTTCCTTTGCTGTACAGAAGCTTTTTATTTTGATGAAGTCCCAAAAGTTCATTTTCACTTTAGTCTCCTTTGCCTTTGGAGATGTGTCTTGAAAGAACTTGCTGTGGCCGATACCAGAAGCAAGTAAGACTTTTCACTTGAGTAAGAAAGTGTGGGATCATGTTCAAGAAAAGGCAATTGAGGAATATCATGCTCCCTCATGCCACTATTATCCTGTTTTTGTTTTTGTTTTCTTTCTTTCAGGCCTGTTATTTAATTTTAAAGCTAAATGAATGGATGATTCTTCATTTCATATCCTACAGAACTGGGTACACATTCTATTGTCCTATATCATTCTGTGACTTCTTATAGGACAAAAAAATGTCTTCAAATGAAAATTTGCATATATGTAGTAAACTGAATATCCCTAATTATATAAATTAGTAGATTTGCCCTTGTTTTGTCCTTACTATAGATGAACAGATGAGCACTGTCTCCTCTAAGTTAATACCTTTTCTACCTAGAAATAGTTCATAGGACAACTTTCTTAGGCTCACTGAGTAATCCTGATTATTTTAGCTTTCCTTTGTGTTTTACAAAAGTCATATACTCATATCTTATTTCCCTAATTCCTAAATCACTTTTATTGTTCCCTTTTAGAACATTTCTTCTAATTCTACTTTTAAAGGGTGTAAAAATGTAGCCAGTAAAACTAGATTAGGATGGTAATAAAAACTAGAAATCATAGGCTGAAGGATGGAAGAATCTAGGACATCAAACATATGCCTCCCTCACTCAGCATTTCTCTGCCATCCAGTTCTTCATTAGCCTATAGTGTTATTTTTTTCAGATTTTTCAGAGGGATGCACGTCAAAAAACAGTAAATGCAGAAGTATAAGTAGAGGGTTACACTCATCAAACTGTATAACAATCTTAAGTTCATTTAATCATAGTAAATAAAAAGAAATTATTATATATCATATATACAGCCTAGATTTTTTATTTGTATTTTTTACCAAAGAAGAGTATAATTATATAATCTTACTACTTCATCTAGCAGTATCTGTATCCTTTCAGGTTCTGATGTTAATTAGGCTGTGTGCTATGTGGTTGTGTGTAAGAAATGTCTTGTTTGTTTATTGCATTGTTTACAATACCTCGCATAGGTTGGATGTGATTAGAATGATAATTTTTGAATGAATATGATTAAAACTAAGCAAGTTTACAGCAACTAAATCTCTTTCTGTTTCACCCATGTCTGTTAGCCCTTATAAACATTTACAGATTTATATTTAGGCATACATAGAAATATCTATATGTGAATTAATGTTTATATAAAGATTATGTGTATATATTTATACATATATGTGTAACATAATTGTCACATGTCTTAAGTTAAATAACTTCACTTTTATGAGTTTTTAATTGGGATAATCATTTAAAAAATGTTAATTAATATGTCCTAATGGGAGATATTTTATCTTATGACCAAATATAATTATTGCTCTGTTTTTGGACAAGTTACTAAGGAAAAGAACAAAATATGTCCTGTACAAGATTGTTTCTTAGATATTCTATTATCTTTATATTTTTAAAATATTTTATTTATTAATTTGAGACACAGAGATACAAAGAAAGAGAGAGAGCATGAGTCAGAGGGAGAGGGAAAATCAGACTCCCCACTGAGCAGAGATCCCAAGTTGGGGCTTATCTTAGGACCCTGAGATTGTGACCTGAGCCTAAGGCAGAAACTTAACCATCTGAGTCACCCAGGGACCCCAAGAGTCTATTATGTATTAAAAATTTTCAAGGTATGAAGTGTTTTTTTTTTTTTTTTTTAAGATTTTATTTATCTATTTGACAGAGTGAAACACAGCTAGAGAGGGAACACAAGCAGAGGGACTGGGAGAGGGAGAAGCAGGCCTCCCGCTGAGCAGGGAGCCCGATGTGGGGCTCAATCCCGGGTCTCTGGGATCATGACTTGAGCCAAAAGCAGCCGCTTAACCAACTGAGCCACCCAGGCGCCCCAAGGGATGAAGTGTTTTTATTATATATATAGTGTTATATATAGTTACTTCTTATAAAAATTAAAAAGGAAAAAAATTAAAAATAGTTATATGTTTATTTAAAAAAGCAATATTGGAGTGCTGGGATTGAGCCCCACATCCGGCTCCCTGCTTGGCAGGAAGCCTGCTTCTTCCTCTTTCATTCCCCCTGCTTGTGTTCCTTCTCTAGCTGTGTTTCCTCTCTGTCAAATAAATAAATAAATAAATAAATAAATAAATAAATAAATAAATATTTTAAAAATCTTCATAAAATAGTAATATTGTAGAGGACAAAGTGAGGATTGTTCGAGGCTGGGAGGTGGAAGATGGGCTGAATCGGTGATGAATATTGAGGGTATTTGTTATGATGAACACTGGGTATTATATGGAAGTGAACAATCACCAAATTCTACTCTTGAAACCAATTTCTGTTATATGTTAACTAACTAGAACTTAAACAAAAATTTGAGAAAAAAAGCAATATTGAACTTATTACATAATGTAAATAATTTAAATATTTAAAATACTATAATTTTCCAATTTAATGTAAATATTATACAAACCAAATATCTAAATAAAATATCTCTAGAGAACTGTAATTATTTTCAAAAAAATAAGATGAGTGGTGGCATTTTTTTATGATTTTATAAATTTTGTTTTTCAATCTTTTTAAAAGATCTTATTTATTTTGGAGAGAGACAGAGAGAACACAAGTAGGAGAAGGGGCAGAGGGAAAGGGAGAGAGACAAGCAGCCTCCTTGCTGAGCAGGGAGCCTTCCATATGGAGCTCAGTCTTAGGACCCTGAGATCATGACCTGGGCCAAAATCAGACACTTAACTGACTAAGCCACCCAGGTACCCCACAATTTTATAAATTCTTTTTTTTTTTAAGATTTTATTTATTTATTTGACACAGAGAGAGCACATGCAGGGAGAGTAGAAGAAGGAGAAGCAGGGAGCCAGATGTAGAATTTGATCCCAGAACCCTGTGATCAGCCCCGGAGATCATGAGTTGAGCCAAAGGCAATCACTTAACCAGTGGAGCCAACCAGACTCTTCTATACATTCTTAATGTATAACATAAAGAGTATTTTTCCATTAGATTCTGCTTTCAAAGTCTTATGCAATGTTTTGCCTGAAGCATATGAAACTCACACAGATATATAACTGGAAAAGAGTGGTGTATTTTAGTAGCATTTTCAGACAGTTTATGACCTTACAGTTCAAGAAGTAGCAATCTCTTAGTATCAATATGGATTTTAAAGCCATACCAATGAATATTTTGTTTTTTATTACACCAAAATGCATCATTCTAATGCTATTTGAAAAGAAATATTGAGTCATGTGTGACTATGTAACATCATGCATTGATCATTTGGAAACTGCTGGTTCACTGAATTAAGTGCATATTTCAATAATGATACATTTTGCTTTATTACATTAAAAAACCACTTTCAAAATGTTATTACCAATCTTATCAAAATGTGTTTGCAAATCAGAAAGCTGCCTTGATGTTGGTAGATACAAGTCTTCCAAAATATTAATACTTACTGGAATGCTTGAATTTGGCCAAAACAAACAAAACACACAGACATAAGGAAAAATAAATAAATAAAATAAAAGCCTGTCAATGACTTTTCTTAATGGTGTAGCTTCACTTTTTCCATTTTTGTGAAAATGTTTGTCATGTATCCAAATCTGCCTAAAGCTAGTTTGCTTGTCATTCTTTCCAGTGAAACACAGTGTTCCATAAAGAAAGCAATTAATTCACCTCACAACTAGCACAATCCCTAGACTGTTTTTCTTCAAGATAACTATCACGAGCTTTATGTGTACCTTCCCTATCACACCGTATACTAAAAACGTGTATGCAAAGAGGTAGATTGACTAAAGCTAACATTAAACTGCCTTTGTTTACTTCTTTTCTATAAGCATGTGGTAGTAAAGGGTATCATGCCTGCTAATAAGTTTGGTGCCAATGTTTTAATTCATTCTAAGGAGCAAGCAGTTTTAGCCACATCAGTGTGTATGTTAACCCAGGGCAAAAAGTAAATAATATTCTATCAGTATTATGAAAATAGGTTTTTCACTTAAAGGCCCTCTGAAAAGGTTTCAGAGACCCCACGGGACTATGAACACCCCTTGATAGCCACTGATTTAGAGAAATGTGCAAAGAGAATGTTGAAATACAGAACACAAGAACACAATAAACTTGAAAAGAGAGGGGAAATAGTCTTTTTTCAAACACATATGGAGAAGAGATTTATAAACACGGCTTTCAAGGCCAGCATGGGGTGGTGTGGAAGGGAACCTCAGTCTTATCTGTACATTCTTGCGGGGATCTGATAACTCACAGGTCCCCAGATCAAATGTCACTGCTATTTCTAAAACAATCATGCCAACATCATAAGAGAGGATAAACTATTACTCAGTTATTGTATGGTAACTCTTTTTGAAAATAATACCAATTTTAAAAATTAAAAAAGACATTAAATATTTTGAAAATAAAATCATTCAACCTCTGTATTATAGGATGTTTCTATAGAATTATAAATTCCTAGAATTTTCAAGCAAGAAGTGGTTTCAGATAACCAAATACCTTGTATTTCAACACAACTCATTTTACAAATGCTAAAATTAAAGTTCAGTGAAATTCTCACTTGAACATCTTGTAGCTTCTCAAAGGCAGAACCAGGTCTAATACTCACTTCAGTTTTTGGATTTCACACTTCTTTCGATGTTTACTGAAGTGAAAATTGTTGTTTCTCCATCATGTCATTTAGTTATATTTTCACCTGAGAGTAATAGTAAATCCAATTACATGGACTTAAAATATTTTGTTTAAAGTCCTGTTTAAAACAGGAGGGCAGCACTAAAGATTGGCATTTCATATCTCATCAAAAAACTGCACCTGGGAGGATGCATATGAAGTGTGGTAACTTCCAGCCTCTCCAGCCCCCAGAGTATAGTCAAGGAAGAGGGTGAGATCTGGTATGACCTGGAAATACCTAAGGTGTATGTCTCTCAGCAACCACTTTTCTTTTTTACCTGCAGACCCACTGTGTCTTAAGAAGCTGACCACTTCCATAAATCCTTAAGGTGTGCCTGATGGTCTAAGGGTATTTTATCCCCTTATCTACAATAAGTTTGGTGACCTAGGTAAAACTGTTAATCACATAGCAATTCATTTGCAGTAGGGATCAGAATCAGCATTGGAATTTCACCCAATTTTTATCAATACATTTCAAGGAACTTCTGTGAATTTTCTAAGGAAGTAATTCCCTATGCTTTGAGGAATGATTTAACAAAAAACAGCCTTAGTGTACTTGGAGCAGGCAGAGATAGGGCAATTGCTTGATAAATGGAGCAAGGGCACTATAAATCCTTGCCTCTTCACAATCTTAGACTTTATCAGTTTCATAAACTAATACAGCTTTTATATGTTTTAAGCCATTTTTGATTTTGTATTACATGTAGCTTAACATGAACTATCTAATAAATTGACTGACACAAATAGGAACAAATTGGATATGAATAATTCAAGAGTCTCTTCAATCTGAAAATATTTGCTGAGAACCTATGGCATAGGCATAAAGCATTGTCTGGGAGACAGAGGGAATCACAAGATACCATTATTTCTATGAAGATTTTATTTTAGTGTGTAAATAAAAGTATAAATTAATTGGTAAATAAGAAAAATATATGCTAGAAGAGCTATCTTAGGGTAAAAGTTTTTTATGAAGCAGAATTTATGCATGATTTTAATATCTGGGCAGAATTATGTCAGATATAGTTGAATGAGAAAAGATACACATTCTAGATATAGGAAATAGCATGAGGATTATAATATATGAGAACATAATTGTGAAGTAACTATTATCCAGTTTTCTAGAAATTTGTTGTACACAAGACAGGTGAACTTAGAACTTGCAATTAAAAAGTAAAGCTCAAATGATATTGTGTAGGACACTGAATGATGATCTGGAGTACAAAGGCCCTTCTTTTCACTATATCTGTATCTCTGGGGTAAATATCCAGTAGTGCAATTTCAGAGTCATAGGGTAGCTCTATTTTTAATTTTTTAAGGAATCTTCACTTTGTTTTCCAAAGTGGCTGCACCAACTTGCAGTCCCATCAACAGTGTAAGAGGGTTTCCTATTCTCCACAACCTCTTAACACTTGTTTCCTGTCCTGTTAATTTGGCCATTCTGACTGGTGTAAGGTGGTATCTCAGTTTGGTTTTGATTTGAATTTCCCTGATAGCTACTGATGATGAACATTTTTTCATGTGTCTGTTAGCCATTTGTATGTCTTCCATGGAGAAGTGTCTGTTCATGTCTCCTGCCCATTTTTTTTTAATGTGGTCATCTTTTTTTTGGTTGTTGAGTTTGAGGAGTTCTTTATAGATCTTGGATATCAGCCCTTTGTTTGTAGTATCATTTGCAAATTTGCAAATATCCTCTCCCATTCCGTGGGTTGCTTTTTTGTTTTGTTGACTGTTTCCTTTTCTGTGCAGAAGCTTTTTATTTTGATCAACTCCCAAAAGTTCATTTTCACTTTTGTCTCCTTTGCCTTTGGAGATGTGTCTTGGAAGAAGTTTCTGTGGCTGATGTCAAAGAGGTTACTGCCTAGGTTTTTCCCTAGGATTTTGATACATTCCTGCCTTATGTTGATGTCTTTCATCCATTTTGAGATTATCTTTGTGTGTGGTGTAGAAGAATGGTTGAGTTTCATCCTTCTATATGTAGCTGTCCAATTTTCCCAGCACCATTTATTGAAGAGACTGTCTTTTTCCACTGTATATTTTTTCACTGCTTTGTCAAAGATTATTTGACCATAGAGTTGAGGATCCTTATCCCAACACTAGTAGGCGATCTACAAACACTTCCTAAGGAATCTTCTAGAAGCATGTTTGATCCTATAACTTCTCTGTGTAGGCACTTCTAGTAATTATACCCTCAAAAATATTCCAGATTTCTTTCTCTCTTTTTTTTGGTCATTTATTTCTTTTCATTTTTAAAAAAATTATTTTATTTTTTCACTGTTCCAAGATTCATTGTTATGCCCCACACTCAGTGCTCCATGCAATATGTGCCCTCAGTACCCACCACCAGGCTCTCCAATCCTCCCACTCCCTTCCCTCCAAGACCCTCAGTTTGTTTCTGAGTCCAAAGTCTCTCATGTTTCATTTCTCTCCCTGAATTACCCTACTTCCCATTTCCTTTCCTTCTCCTACTGTCCTCTATATTACCCCTTGTGCACTGGAAGTAAGTGAAGTCATGTGATACTTGACTTTCTCTACTTGGTTTATTTCACTCAAAATAATATCTTCCAATCCAGTCCATGTTGCTACAAAAGTTGGATATTCATCCTTTCTGATAGAGGTGTAGTATTCCATTGTATATATGTACCACATCTTCTTTATCTGGTCAAGTTCCTTTATGACTAGGACTATCTTACATTTTCAGACCTCTCTCTTAGTCCTTTTGTATGTGTCTCTTACTCTAACTCTTTCTTGTGCTGCAAATAACCACCTCACAGTGTTCTTTCTACAACTAGTTCCCACTATTTCCTCTCCCTAATACGTCCTTCCATTTCTCTCTGCCTTTCTGCCTCTCACAAAGACCTATCCATACACTATGACTTAATTCTAGGGCCAAGATCTCCAAGAAGTGCTCCCAAGCCCTCCCAAACATATGCAGTCTCTCAGGGCTCTGAACTTGCCTACAACTCACCTTTTCTGGTTTGCATATCATGTTCTGCTTTGTGTTGTAGTTATTTGTATATTCTCTCCTGTGCTTGATTAAAAAAAAAAAAAGAGGAAGGAAGGAAGGAAGGAAAAATACAATAATACTAAAGACCATTTAATAGACTAAAACTGACTGAGGTTCTAATTATTCAGAATCCTATATCTTGTTTCTAACGGTGTTCATAACAAGCCATTGCCAGGTGACAGCTGCACAGCAGCATGTTTGACAGCTCTTTCATTTTAAAAGGAACATATGGTCTGGCTCATCGTAGCCTATGTGAAAAGGTGATTTATGTCTGTCTGCAAGTAGAGTGATGGTGATCAAGCTTGACCTCCCAGTACAGGTTCTAAATACCTGTTTGTCATTTATATGCACTCCTGGTATATAAGTGGTTCTAACTTGATTTCCAGAAATCTGCATGGGATGTTATTACCACTGTTGGGGTCCATGGTTAGAGGAAAGAGGCTGATACAAAAGCAAAGATCAAACAAAGCTTTATTTTTCACCAAGCATCAGAATTTTTCTGACCAGTCAGGGCCCTGGCTTATCTGGGTCACTTCTAGAGAGAGAGTGGCCCTGTCCATTCTTACATGCTAGCTTTTATAGGGCAGTCACAAGCTGATTGTAATCACACAGCTGCCTAGAGTTAGTTCTTTCACTCTACTGTGATGATGAATACATCCAAACTGTTAAGTTCATAATCCTTTTACAACACAGAGTGGCTTGTCAGGGGATCTCCATTGATCAGGGTCTGGGAGGTTAAGGGAATTAACTGACTAGGTGTACGGGGTCCTAAGTATGGGAAATTGGCTGCGCATTTTCAGTTTGCAAATCTACACCTCCCAGGATGGGAGGTTTGAGGGGTTAACTGATTGAGCTTCTCCCCCAACCTGGCTTGCCTTTGTCTTCCAGGGGCCTTTTACCCATACCTCCTGGAGCTGTTTCTCTGAGTAAATAGCAAGGTGGTTTGAAATTCTACATAGGTCCTTACAACCACCACAAGCTATATCTGGGAGTAATAAATAATTACCATAGCAACAACATCCTGCACAATGGTTACAATGAAATGGACATTAGGAAGCATTGGAAAGACTGCCAAACATTTTGGCAATATAACATATATTTTATATATATATATACATATATGTATATATATACACACACACATATGTATATACATATATAAACATAAAATCATTAAAGGAGGTGATGGTTTTACAAAATCAACTTACTTTTTTTTTTTTTTAAGAGTTTATTTATTTGACAGAGAGAAACATAGCCAGAGAGGGAACAACACAAGCAGGGGGAGTGAGAGGGGAGAAGCAGGCCTTCCTTGGAGCAGGGAGCCCGATGCAGGGCTCAGTCCCGGGACTCCAGGATCATGACCTGAGCCGAAGGCAGTTGCTTAACCAACTGAGCCACCCAGGAGCCCCTATTTTTTTTTAAAGATTTTATTTATTTATTTGACAGAGAGAGATCACAAACAGGCAGGGAGGCAGGCAGAGAGAGAGGAAGAAGCAGGCTCCCTCTGAGAAGAGAGCCCGATGTGGCCTGGATCCCAGGACCATGAGATCATGACCTGATCTGAAGGCAGAGGCTTTAACCCACTGAGCCACCCAGGTGCCCTAGAAACTACGTTTTAAAAAAAAAAAAAATTGCTGACAGACTGCCCGGTGTTATGACTGCTTCTCCTGTTGTCACATTCACTTATAAATAGAATCAAGATACCAGAAATTTACCTGGACTCTAGGCCCTGATAAGGTGTGGTAAAAATATATATATGTTATTAACCATTTTAACAGATATATTTGTAATTACATTCCATTAAATGTAGTTATTATTTTATTGCTATCATTATTTCTATTTTAGTCCAAAGAGAGGAGTTCCACTTTAATGTCTATTTTTAAAGATTTATTTATTTATTTGAGAAAGAGAGAGAAGGAAAAAGAGAGCGAGCAAGTGGAAGAGGGGCAGACTCGCTGCTGAGTGTGGAGCCACATGCAGGGGTCAATCTCAGGAGCCATGAGATCACTACCTGAACCCCAACTGAGATTCAGATGCTTAACTGACTGAGCCACCCAGACATCCCTCAAATAAAAACATTTTACTGTTGAATTTATATATAACTAAATTCTTCATAGTTGTCAAAGAATAAGTATTCACAGGCAGCAGAGTATAAGAATAATACATAAAAACACAAAAGCATAAAGTAAAACAATGTGATAAAATGTTGAGAAAATAAATATGAGAGGATACATTAAATAATTTATAATTCATTATTAATACCCGATACAGTAAACATACACATTATATTCTATTAGAATTTTATCAATTTGTTTAAAAATACTGAGTTCTATTTCCACTTAACATGAAAGAACACTATCAAATATTTGGTTCAGTGGCATAAACTCTTATCTAATTCTTGACTTTGTAGTGTTTATGAGATGCATGTCATCATGTACTGTGGTGTGCTACTTTAAAAAGCCATGTAATGGAAGTCCATAGAAAGATGTTTTAAAGTCAATTTAATAAAGGTGTTTTATTTCAAGGTATGGTACTGTCATTCATTAGCTCTACACCTTTCGCAAATAATTTCATTTCTGCACATTAATCCTATGTCCTATAAGTGGTATTATAGATTTCCTTTGCCTATCAAGTAAGAAAGTATTAGTTCAGGGCTATAAAATGTATAAAGTGCCATTTAAGTAAAGTAAGTAGTTTTGAACCACAAATGTGGGTATTGGTAAAGATTATAATCTTTGGATAGAAATTATCTAGTTATGATTTCCGGATTCATCATTTAACACTGTAAGTAAACTTGGATAAGTTACATAAGCTCTTCAAGTCTCATTTCTCCTTTTTGAAACTGGGTAAAATAAATAATAGTTTAATTTTTCATATTTAATTTTATAAATTTATTGAACTTTATTAAAAATATGCACTTTTTAAAGTTTAGGCTTAATGTCCAAACAAACATGTTTTAAAAAAGAAAAATAAATCCATGAATGACAAGGTATAAATGGTATTTGGAAATTAATTCAATAATGGCAATAGTAAGAGTTTAAAATTAAGAAATAAATATAGGATTCTGTAAATCCTTACAATATTCTGTAATTGAGCTTTATGTTTAAAACAAATGGTGGTAGAGAAAATAAGTGGGTGTAAGTAACATGACAGAGAAAAAATTAGCATAAAATAACATAATCAGAAAACAGCACAGATAATTTTTTAAAACACTGTATATTTTCCAATAATGCAGAAGACAGTAACAATATTCTCAAGAGAAATGGGGCTTTTATAGGAGACAGGGGATTCTTTAAGGAAATAATACCTTCAATTTGAGACAACAAGATTAGATTACCAAAGGTGAAAATGGTCAAGTGACAATTAGAAAAAAACAATGAGCCTTGGGGTTGTGAAAACAATAGAGTACTACATGTTCAGAGCCAACGAATAAGGTCAAGAAATTGGACACAATCTCCTAATAAGAGAGCATCAAGGGAATAGCCTGAAGACTAAACTTTCAGGAGTCCATACTTTTGTAACCAAGAGAACTAGAATTAGGATGGAAAGCATGCCTGGAGAAGTCAATATTTTAAGAGGACTGGGAATTTATCAAAAGCCACAAGGCGGGGGCACCTGGGTGGGTCAGAGGGTTAAGCCTCTGGCTTTGGCTCAGGTCATGATCTTAGGGTTCTGGGATTGAGTCCCACATCTGGCTCTCTGCTCAGCAGGGAGCGTGCTTCCCCCTCTTTCTCTGCCTGCTTCTCTGCCTATTTGTGATCTCTCTCTCTCTCTCTTTCTCTCTCTCTGTCAAAAAAAAAAAAAAAAAGGCCACAAGGTAATCAAGTAAAATGACAAAATCTTTAATAATAAAAAAGGGAAGTCACTGATCCACCTTCAGAGTTTGACTTTAACAATAAAAAGATAAAGGATTGATTTTAAGAATGCAAACCTTTGTTTCAGATGATCTCATTCACTTTTAAAATCCCATTACAGTAATTAATAATATTTTTAAGTAGCTTAAAAAAATAACCAGATATAATACAACAATAAAATGCTGAAAGTAAGACTCAAAGCATTACCTGTCAGCCTTCAAATCTTCAAGGAACCAGGAGCAGCAGGCATTTCCAACACCTATAGGAAGGAAAGCTTAAAAGTTCTCCAATATAGGGTAAGGAATGGGAACAAGGTGAAAAACCTGAGAATGTTGCAGAGCAATAGGTTGTAAAATGCAACTTGTTTAATTATGTTATGAATGCCATTTCTACTTACTCAATCATACAGGAGTTTGGTACTACAAAAGTACCACCTGATTCTATACTGGTTAGTCTAATAAGTCAGATGAATCTTACCTCAAAATTGCTGAAGAGAGAGGCTGGCTATAAGACAGAGATAGTAGCAAAATAACACTAATTGAAAATAAAACATGGAGACTACATTTCTAAAACATGTAATGAAAGTTAAGTTTAATAAAAATAGCTGATATGCATTATTCAAAATAGCTAATATATGGTAACAACCTAAGTGTCTGTTAATGGATGAGTGGATACATGTGTGTACACACACATGTATATATACTCATATATATATATATACACACAATGGAAAATATACGTGTGTGCACACAACACTGAAATATTACTCACCTGTGAGAAAGAAGGAAATCTTGCTATTTGTGACAACATGATTGGAACTTGAGGGCATTTTACTAAGATAAGTGAGATTGAGAAGGTCAAATGTTGCATAGTTATTGCTTGTATGTGGAATATTTTTAAAAAATCAAAATCATAGAAACAGAGAGTAGAAAAGTGTTATAAGATTTGAAGATCTAATTAACACATTATGACTATAGTTAATAACAGTTATTGGATAATTGAGACCTATGAAGGAAGTAGAACTCAAATATTCTCACCAAAACAAATTACCTGAAAAAATTACCAAATATGAAACATATTTATATCAGACAAATAAAAATGGAAGAATGAGCTTCACATTTTACTAAAGAATAAATAAACTTAAGACATTTAAAGAAAGGAATGCTCACTGAACAGTCACTAAAGTAAAACAAAAATTTTCAGGAGCTAGCATCAACTCTACCCATGAAAGAGTTGGTTAATAGAAAGTAAGTATTATGGTATTCACCAAGAATATAGGCGCAGAAATAAAAAGGGTAGAAATACATAAGATATTAATTACAAGGTAAAGCAATAGAAATTAAGAGCCCTCATGTTATCACTAGAAGAAGTTTGTTAGTGATATGTTAGTGATATATAGTGATATAAGGAATGCCAGGAGAAAGTGTATAATGGATTAAAGCTAAAACATTTTTCAGAATTAAAGATATAACTCATGCTTTAAAATGTAAACAAAAGTTCTGAAAAGAATAAATAAAAAAAAACCCTCTATACCTCAAAATATGAAAAAAATAGCGAAATATCAATGATAAGGTTGAAATCTAAGAGATTCAATTTCAGGAAAGAAAGTGAGGATTGCAGGAGGAGAGAAGGGTGGGAGGAATAGGGTGGCTGGCTGATGGACATTGGGGAAGGTATGTGCTATGGTGAGTGCTGTGAATTGTGTAAGACTGATGAATCACAAACCAGTACACCTGAAACAATTAATAAATTATATATTAACTAAAAAAAAAAAGAAAGGAAAAGAAAAAGAGAACATTATCTGCAAAAGAACAAAAACTATAAGGCCAAGTTTCTTGTTTGGTTTTGTTTTTTAAGATTTTATTTATTTATTTGACAGAGAGAAACACAGCTAGAGAGGAAACACAAACAGGGGGAGGGAGAGAGGGAGAAGCAGACTTCCTATTTAGCAGGGAGCCCAATGCAAGGCTCAATCCTGGGACTCCAGGATCATGACCTGAGTCAAAGACAGATGCTTAATGACTGAGCCACCCAGGCACCCCAAGACCAGATTTCTTGTAATCACAATGGAAATCTAAAAAAAGAGTGAAAAAGTGTAAAAGTGCTGAAAACAAATAACTTCACATTTTGAATTTTAATAACAGAAATACTAACCATCACACTAAGTATGATGATTCACATAAATTTAAGTCCAAATTCAGTTTTTTGCTCAATATATTTCAAATAAAAAATTTACTTTATAGCAGAACCAAAAAAAGAAGGTCTTTCAAGTACATAAGTAATTATAAACCCCCTTTGTCTGAACAAATTTAATTTTATATCAGGTTTAAAAAAATAGTTCCATCTTATTTCAAGAAATGTGAGTTCATGGTCAAAAGCATTAAACATGCAAAGACACAGAAGCACAAGCAGGAGCCAGTAATAAAATTGATAGTGAAACGAGATCTACAAATATTTTATGTGTCAGTTAATTTAGACAGAGATTATAAAGCATAAGCATTTGACATGTTCAAAGATGTAAAACAAAGTAACAAAATGGAAAGAGCAAGAGAACTGTTAATAGATAAACTGAGGCACTTAAAAATGTCAAAATTTGAGCACACATCAATTTGAATCAGACAGCATCACACTGAAAGTAGTTAGGAGCTGCTCCATAGAAACTAAGAGAGAGGTTTCTACAGAGAAGATGCAGAACCAAAATAAGAAAATCATTTGATGGCTAAGCTTAAGTGATTGCCTTATCAGAAAAAACATAGTGAATAACATCACACACACACACACACACACACACACACACACAGAAAAAGCCTAGTGTGCTTTTTGTGATTGCTTGTCTTTGCATTTCATTTCTTCAGATGTGAGTGCAATTGATTCTGACTTGGTAGGCTACCAAAGGAACTTAGCCTAATGGCCTCTTTATCTAATTACTTTAACAGAATACAAAGAAGGAAAAATGGATTCAAGAAGAAATAAATTAAGCTCATAGAAATGAAAAAAAATGTACAAATTGAGGGCATCTGGGTAGCTTAGTCAGTTAAGCATCTCCTTTTAGCTCAGGTCATGATCATAGGGTTCCTGGATTGAGCCCCCTCAGGCTCCCTGTCCAGAGGGGAGTCTACTTTTCCCTCTGCCCCTGCTCCTGATCTTGCTCTCTCCTTGTCAAATAAAATTTAAAAAAAAAGAAAAACACATAAATTGAAAGTAAGAATTTAATGAAACATTTGATACTAGATTAGCTATTAATAGCTGAAGAGAATTTTAAAAATTGGAAGATTTCCTAGAAGAAATCATAGAGAATTATTTCATAAATCATCTTATAAATACAAAGACAAAGAAAATATGAAAGAGGATAAGAGACTTGGAAGAACACATGAAAATATCTAGTGAAGTTTTAATTGAAGTTACAGGAGAGAATGGGAAGAGATTGGCACTAGGGATAATTTGGAGAAATAATGGAAAAGACTTTCCCAAATTGATGAAATGTATTACAACATAGACTTCAAATGCTCAATAAAATTTCAAAAAATACATTTCAATAAAATACAAAAAAAGAGAAATTGTAGTAAAGTGTTAATTATTGTTTTATTGAATAGTAAAATTAGCAGAGATAGAAGAAAGAGGAAGTCTTCAAAAGGAGGAAAATTTTACTGGTAATTATTTTTGTTCTAAAAAAAAGCTGTGAGACTATACTTTCTTTATTCTTTAGTCAACAAATACTTATTGCTATAAACAATTTTGAAAGTAAGAATTGAAAGTGAACAAAAGATAGAAATAGTGAAATATATAAGCAAAAAATTTAGTATGTCAGGGTCTTTCTGCTTACTTCAGTGATGAGAGTAATAGTGACTGACTTTACTTTATCTCTTGAAAGAACTAAAAACTAGACAAAATATATCAAAGTATGGTTTGCAAAACATTAATATCAGACAAAGATAGTCTTATGGTTATTTTGGTCTACTACCTGGAGAGATTTTGTAGGTTGTGGTGTAAAATGAGGATCTAGGTGGAGCCTCAAGGTGCCAGAATTTAATTTTAGAGCTGGGACAGGTCAACAAAGGTAAAGTATGTTGGGAAAACTAATGGAGATAAGAGAGCTCCAATGACAGAGTTCCATATTTTCACAGTTGCCACTCAGTGCACCCTTAAGTATTTAGCTGAATACAGATCAGTGCATGCACATGAAAAAATTATATAAGGCTGCAGAATGAATCTGCCCAAATAAGCCTCAAAACCCAGACATAAGATTAGACTTAGAATAATCCATCTGTACAACAAGAAGATCTAACAATTACAAATAGTTATGCCCCTAACATGGGAGCATTCAAGAATATAAGCCGATTAATAACAAAATTAAAGACATATATTGTTAATAATGCAATAATAGTAGGGAACTTTAACACTCCACTCACCACAATGGGCAGATCATCTAAGCAGAACATCAACAAGGAAACAAGGACTTTGAATGACACACTGGACCAGATGGACTTCAAAGATATATTCAGAGAATTCAATCCTAAGGCAATAGAATACACATTCTCCTTGACTGCACATGGAATATTCTCCAGAATAGATTGCATACTGTGTCAAAAATCATGTCTAAGCCAGTACAAAAAGACTGGGATCATTTCCTGCATATTTTCAGACCACAATGTTTTGAAATTTGAACTCAGTCACGAAAGGAAATTGAGAAGGAACTCAAATATAGGGAGGTTAGAGAGCATCCTATTCAAGAATGAATGGGTCAACCAGGAAATTAAAGAATATTTTTTTTTAAAAATCATGAAAACAAATGAAAATGAAAACACAACCAGTGTAAAACCTTTGAAATATAGCAAAGGTGGTCATAAAAGGGAAGTTTATAGCAATACAAGCTTTTCTCAAGAAATAAGAAAGGCCTCAGATATACAACCTAACCTTCCACTTAAGAGGCCTGAGAAAGAACAGCAAATAAAGTCTAAACCCAACAGGAGAAGAGAATTAAAAAAGATTAGAACAGAAATCAATGAAATGGAAACCAAAAGAACAGTAGAATAGGGGCCCCTGGGTGGCTCAGTTGGTTAAGCGACTGCCTTTGGCTCAGGTCATGATCCCGGAGACCCGGGTAGAGTCCCACATTGGGCTCTCTGCTGAGCAGGAAGCCTGCTTCTCCCTCTCTTATTCCCCCTGCTTGTGTTCCCTCTCTGGTTGTGTTTCTCTCTGTAAAATAAATAAAATCTTTAAAAAAAAAAAAAAGAACAGTAGAACAGATCAATGAAAGTAGGAGCTGATTCTTTGAAAGAAAAGAGAAATAACCCAAGTAAATAAAATCATGAATGAAAGAAGAGAGATTATGACCAACACTGAAAAATACAATTATAAGAACATATTATGAGCAACTATAGGCCAACAAATTAGGCAATCTGGAGGAAATGGATGCATTCCTAGAGATGTGTAAACTACTAAAACTGAAATAGGAAGAAATAGAAAACCTGAACAGACCCATAACCAGCAAGGAAATTGAAACAGTAATCAAACATCGTCCAACAAACAGGAATCTAGGGACAGATGGCTTCTCAGGAGAATTCTACTAAACATTAGAGAAAAATTAAAACTTATTCTTCTGAAGCTGTTTCAAAAAATAGAAGTGGATGGGGTGCCTGGGTGGGTCAGTTGTTAAGCATCTGCCTTCAGCTCAGGTCATGATCCCAGAGTCCCGGGATCAAGCCCTGCCTTGAGCTCCCTGCCCAATGGGAAGTCTGCTTCTCCCTCTCTCATTCCCCCTGCTTGTGTTCCCTCTCTCCTATGTTTCTCTCTGTCAAACAAATAAATAAAATCTTTAAAAAAATAGAAATGGAAGGAAAATTCCAAATCTTTTCTATGAGGCCAACATTACCTTGATCCCAAAACCAGAAAAAGAGACCCTATCAAAAATAATTATAGAGAAATATCCCTGATAAACATGGGTGCAAAAATTCTCACCAAGTTACTAGCCAATAAGGACTCCTGGGTAGTTCAGTAAGGTAAGTGTCTGCTTTCAGCTCAGATCATGACCCTAGGGTCCTGGGATCAAGCCTAATATGAAGCTCTCTACCCAGTGGGAAGTCTGCTTCTTCCTCTGTCGCTTGTGCTTTTTCTGTTTCTCTCTCAATCTGCATCTCCCTCTGCCTCTCCCAGACCTACTTGTGCTTTTTCTGTCTCTCTCTCAATCTGCTTCCTCCTCTGCCTCTCCCCACCCACTTATGCTCTTTCTGTCTCTCTCTCAAATAAATAAAATCTTAAAAAAAAAAGATACTAGCCTAGGGATCCAGCAGTATATTAAAAGGATTATTCAACACAACCAAGTGGGATTTATTCCTGGGCTGCAAGAATGGCTCAACATCCACAAATAGATCAATGTGATACTCTACATTAATTTCTAAAAATAACAAGAACCAAATTATCCTCTTAATAAATGCATTATCCTCTCTTGATTAAAATTCTTCATAGTATTGGGATAGGGAGAACATACTTTAATATCATAAAAGCCATGTATGAAAAGTCCACAGCAAATTTCATTCTCAATGGGGAAAACCTGAGACCTTTTCTCCTAAGGACAGGAACACTACAAGAATGTCCACTCTCACCATTGTTGTTCAACATGGTAATAGAAGTCCTTGATTCAGCAATCAGACAACAAAAGGAAATAGAAGGCTTTCAATTTAGCAAAGAAGAAGTCCAACTCTCACTTTTCACAGATGACATGACAGAAAACCCAAAAGACTCCATCCCTGAAATTGTTAGAACTCATACAGGAATTCAGTAGAGTGGCAGGATATAAAATCAATGCACTCTGGACACTTGGGTGGGTCAATCTGTTGGACATCTGCCTTTAGTTCAGGTCATGATCCCAGTGACCTGGGATTAACTCCCATATTGAGCTCCCTACTCAGTGGGGATCCTGCTTCTACCCCTGAATGCCGCTCCCCTTGCTTGTGCTCCCTCTCTGTGTCTCTGTTTCTGACAAATAAATAAATTAATTAAAAAAATAAAATTAATGCACAGAAACCTGTTGCATTTCTATACACTAAGAATGAGACCGAAGAAAGAAAAATTAAGGTGTAAATCCCATTTACAACTGCATCAAAAACCATAAGATACCTAGGAACAAACCTAACCAAAGAGGCAAAGAATCTGTACTCAGAAAATTATAGAACACGCCTGAAAGAAATTAAGGAAGATA
Organism: Spilogale gracilis; assembly: GCA_004023965.1. NCBI lineage: Eukaryota > Metazoa > Chordata > Mammalia > Carnivora > Mephitidae > Spilogale > Spilogale gracilis. The sequence goes on from PITA01016275.1 coordinate 18,989, forward strand.
CAAAGAAATGAGAAAATGTCCCATGCTCATTGATTGGAAGAACAAATATTGGTTTATTTTTTGTTGTTTTTTAAAAAATATTTTATTTATTTATTTGACAGAGAGAAACACAGCTAGAGAGGGAACACAAGCAGGTGGAGTAAGAGAGGGAGAATCAGGCTTCCTACCAAGCAGGGAGCCTGATGTGTGGCTTGAACCCGGGACTCTAGGATCATAACCTGAGCTGAAGGCAGATGCTTAATGACTGAGCCACCCAGGGACCCCACACAAGAACAAATATTGTTAAAATGACTACGCTACCTAGACCGAGCTGTACATTCAATGCAATCCCAATTCCAATCAAAATTCCATCAGCTTTCTTCACAGAGCTAGAACAAATAATCCTACAATTTGTATGGAACCAGAAAAGACTCTGAAAAGCCAAAAGAATGTTGAAAAAGAAAACCAAAGCTTGTGGCATCACAATTCCAGACTTCAATCTATATTACAAAGCTGTAATCATCAAGACACTATGGTTCTGGCACAAAAATAGACACATACATCAATGGAACAGAATAGAGAACCCAGAAATGGACCCACTACTCCATGGTCAACTAATTTTCAACAATGCAGAAATGAATATCCAATGGCAAAAAGAGAGTCTCTTCAACAAATGGTGTTGGGAAAATTGGACAGTCACATGCAAAAGACTGAAATCGGACCATTTCTTTATACCATACCAAAAAACAAAAAAACAAAACAAAACAAAACAAAAAAACCCACAAAACTTCAAAATGGGTGAAAGACCTAAAAGTAAGATGGGAAACCATTAAAATCCTAGAGCAGAACACAGTCATCAACTTCTTTGACCTCAGCCACAGCAAATTCTCGCTAGACATATCTCCAAAGGCAAGGGAAAAAGAAGCAAAAATGAACTACTGGGACTTTATCAAGATAAAATCTTTTGCACAGCAAAGGAAACAGTCAACAAAACTAAAAGACAACCTACAGTTTAAAAAGATACTCAAAAATGTCTTATCAGATAAAAGGCTAGTATTCAAAATCTATAAACAACTTATCAAACTCAACACCCAAATAACAAATAATCCAATCAAGAAATGGGCAGAGAATATGAACAGGAATTTCTTCAAAGAAGACACACAAATGGCCAACAGACACACAAAAAAATGTTCAACATCACTTAGCATCAGGAAAATCCAAATCAAATCCATAATGAGATGCCACCTCACACCCAGTCAGAATGGCTAAAATTAATAGCTCAGAAAACAACAGATGTTGGTGAGGATGCTGGTATGCCCACTCTGTAAAACGGTATGGAGCTTCCTCAGGAAGTTAAAAATAGAGTTACCCTATGACCCAGCAATTGAACTACTGAGTATTTACCCCAGAGATTTAAATGTAATGACCTGAAGGGGCACCTGCATCCCAATGTTTATAGTAGCAATGTCCACAATAGTCAAACTATGGAAAGAGCCCAGATGTCTATTGGCAGATGAGTGGATAAAGAAGATGTCACACACACATGCACAAGCACATGCGTGCACTGGAATACTGTGTGTGTGTGTGTGTGTGTGTGTGTGTGTGTGTGTGTGTGTATAGAGAGGGGGGGGTAGAGAGAGAGATCTCCATATCTACTCACATACGGTGAAATACTATTCGGCCATAGATAAAATGATATCTTACCTTTTGCTACAATGTGGATGGAACTAGAGGGTATTATGTTAAACAAAATAAATCACTCAGAAAAAGACAATTATCATATGATCTTACCCATATGTGGAATTTAAGAAACAAACAGAAGAGCACAAGGGAAGAGAGGGAAAAATAAAACAAGATGAAACATAGAAGGAGACAAACTGTAAGAGACTTAATCATAGGAAGCAAACTGAGAGTTGCTGGAGAGGATAGTGATAGGGGGATGGGATAACTGGGTGCTGGACATTAAGGAAAGCATGTGATATAATGAACACTGGCTATGATATAAGATAGATGAATCAGTGAGCTGTACCTCTGAAACTAATAATGCACTATATGTTAATTAACTAAATTTAAACAAAAAACAGTAATTCCTGTTCCCACATGCCATAGAAGAAAATCTTAAAATTATGGAGCATCAAATAGAATACTCAAAAGAGTAATATCCATTAGCAAGGCCAAAGTAACACTAAACTACATGCTGCTCTCAAGTAGTCCAACAAAGGTGAAAAGCAAGTCCAAAAAGGATCAGAATTACTCCAAGTGACCTAACTGTGATCATCACAAAGCTCAATAATATTTATAGAAATAAAAAACAGTTTAGCATCCAAAACAACTAAATCACAATTTTAGTAAAAGAAAAAATTACCACACAAGAAAAGCAGAAGAAAAATATAGGTAAAAAAAAATAGCCTAATGAAACTGTCCCAGAAATGAGAAGAGTGTTATAATTAAAATATAAAAACATTAAAATAGTAATTATAAATGTAGTCTACATGCTAAAAGAAATAATTAAATGTGTAAAGTTAAAGATTTAAAAAAACTAAAATATTAAAAAATTGAACATATTGATGAAAGGTATAATTTCTTATTATTAGAAATTATACCAGAGAAAATTAATGGAAAATTAGATATTTTGGAAGAAAAAGATTAGATTGAAGAAACTACAACAGAACTATCTAAAGTGCAGCCTAAAGGCAGAAAATAATTTTTAAAATCTGAACAGGACATCACTGAGAAGTGAGACAACTTCAAGCATTCTAGTATATGTGTAATTGGAATATTCAAAAAAGAGGAGATAAATGGAGGAAGGATAATTTGAAGTAATAATGGTTGAAATTTTTCCAAATTTTATGAAAATATAAACAGATCCAAAAAGTTCACATACACCAGATAAATCAAGAAAATTATAGAAAGCCACATCGTAGTCAATGTACTTCAATTCTGCAACAAAAAGACTATCTTAGAAGCATCCAGAGTAAAAAAATAAACATTATGTACAAAGAACAATGATATTGTACCATTTCTTCTCTGAAACAGTGGAATCCGGAAAACAGTTTAGCAGCATCTTTAATGTACCGAAAGAGTAAAACTGACAGCCTGGAATTCTATTCCTAAAGATAACTATCTTTTCAAGACAAAGAAGAAAGACATTCTGACACAAGAAAGCTAACAGAATTTATTACTAGCAGGATTGCATTATAAGAAATATCAGAGGACATCCTTCAGGTAGAATGAAAACAACTCCAGATGGAAATGATCTAGACAAAGGAATGAAGAACATTATAAATAGTAACTACATCAATAAATATATTTTTCTTTTATTATTAGTAAATTCCTTTATAAGATAATTGCCTATTCATAGCAAAAATTGTTGACCTCTATCTAGGGGTTTATTGCATAAGTACAAGCTTATCACATTTGTGAAATGTATGACACCCATGACACCAAGCCAAGAGAGGAGCAATGGAAGTAAATTATTTTATTGGGAAGTGGTATTATAAAGTGAAGTGCTCCTTTACCTGTAGGTAGATTGTGATAAGTTAACAATGTGTACTATAAACCTAAATGATCTGAAGATATTAAGAAAATGACACAGTTAACACATAATCACGAAAGATTCCTAATTAATCCAAAAGAGGGCAGAGTTCAAGTAAATGGAACCACTGCTTTATTCCATCTCATTAATGCTGGGTGAGGTCAGAGGCTCACCTCTCCAAGGTGTCCTGCTGACATGCACAAGGGAGGTGGGAAGTAGTAGGTAGGGACTAAGTGTAGTATCCTAGGGCCTGCCTGGTGTGCCCCTTTATATCTAATCATTGTTTGGTGGGGATGGAGGCTCCCCTGACACTAACTCCCACTTGCTTCTCTGGGCAGGGGCTTGCAGGATCACCTCCCTACTTGGCCCCCCAAAACCATCTTGTGCAGAAATTAGAAGGTCCCTTCTTCAGAAGTGTAGCTCCTGTATGGCCTTCAGTAAAGTTGGGTGCACTCCAAGCTTCTATAGTGCAGTAGGTACAGGTAGAAAAACAACTTCCCATTCCACTGAAACTCTTATGGGGGTGCAGTTTTTCTGTTGGTGTTGACTGAAGTAGTATGAATATTGTCAAAAAAATTTTTTTTTAGATTTTTATTTATTTATTTGACAGAGAGAAACACAACTAGAGGTAACACAAGCAGGGGGAGTAAGATAAGGAGAAGTAGGCTTCTGGCCAAGCAGGAAGACCAATGCAGGGCTCAATTCAGGAACTCTGGGACCATGATCTGAGCTGAAAGCAGATGCTTAATGACCGAGCCACCCAGATGCCCCCAAAATGTTTTCTATTATTATCTAGCAGGATTTACTTGCAGCTTTTTTATTTGTGCCTTTTAGAATTGTGGGTTGAAGGTTTCTGCAGCACTTTTTCTAAGATTTATGGGATACAATAAGGAAATCTAAGGAACTCATTTCTGTGTACTCAAGACCCAAGGCCATAGGTCATCCAACTTTCTTTTTTCAACCTTTCAGTTTTCCACGCTTATTTTTTTTTAATATTTATTTATTTGACAGAGTAAGAGCGTGCAGAAGTAGGGGGAGCAGCAAGCAGAGGGAAGGGGAGAAACAGGCTCCCCAATGAGCAGGGACCCTGGTGTGGGTCGATTTCAGAACCCTGGAACCATGACCTGAGCTGAAGGCAGCTGACTTTAATGGAATAGGGCAAATCCATCTTGGTGGAACTGGTAGAGCTTTACCTGAATTTTTAAAGAGCTCTGTGATGGCCACAGGTCAAGGGTGACAGTGGGACATTTTGCTATTTTGTAGGGCCCTCTGAATTCATTAGATAGGATGGTAGTGGTCAGGTGACAGCTTTTAACCATCAGAGGCAAAGTAGATGTGGCTGTTTTTTTTTTTTTGAAGTGGTGATCAAACAGATTAAACCACAAAATTCTTTGGCATTTACTAGTTAATCATAGTATTTCTAGAACTGAAATAGTCTATGAAAGCCTAGGTTGATCTGAGAAGCAGAAAAACTGTGGACTGGATAAAGGAAGTCTCATTTGAATCATCCCAAGTGATTCACGATCTCTCAACCCATTCTCAGATTTGAGCCATTCACAAACTGAGACCTCCTCAAGAAAGAGAGTTCATAACTTGGAGCAAGAAGCCTGCACATTGCCAACAATGCATACTGTAAATCAAATGTCAGGGTCTTGTTCTCTTCAGGCTAAGGTGAAGAGTATTTGAGGTTTCTATGGCAAGTACTCCAGACTGCAATTGTGGAGCATATAAACAACTATAGACTATGTAAATTAAGGGGCATGGTTGTGTTGAAACAAAATTTTATTTACCAAAAAACCTGACAGGGCTAGATTTGGCTTGTGAGCCATAATTTGCCAATCCTGCCGTAAATCACACTACTGACCTTTATCCAAAGGATCTGAGGCTATTTACCATGGCAACTATGCACTAAGGAAAAGGAAATAACCACACTTTTAGGTATTATAGGACTCTGAACTGTCACTAATTCCTTGAGATCCAAAACAACACTGTGATCCAATAGTGATTTTTAGAGGACAGATGATTAATAGAATTTTGTCCCTGTTCAATCTTAGAGTGTATATGTGTGTGTGTGTGTGTGTGTATATATATATATATACACACATATTTATCTTTGGAGCCATCCAATAGTCTTGTCCCCAGTTTTGAAATGCAAAGATGAAAAAGTCACATTTACTAACTAGTAGAACCTCAACGTTTCCTGACAAGTGGAGTAAAAGCTATTACAGTAGGTGCTAAGTGAAAACCCCTAAATGGGCTTCAAACTAAAATGTAAACCAGAAGTAATAGGGAGAATTTGATTCAATTTCAGAGAAGTGTCAATGACTAATTCCCAGAAAGATGAAAGTGTGGTGATTTATGCCACGTTACTATTCAACTTATGTAATTGGCCTCGGATACTGAAAATGGATTCACTTAAACTTAAACAAGTGGTTTCTATATGTAATTGCTATTTTAGGACGTGGTTTTGCACTCAAGCAAACCAGCATATGTCATGGACCCTCTATCCCCTATTGAACTGGTAAAGTTACCCCATTTCTCTTAGTAGGGAACACTGCACCCAGTTTGGCCCATGCGGCAGCTGAAGCAGTGAATCATTGCTATCCTATCTCAGGAATTACCCCCTTTCCAGCCCTCTGTCATAATCTAGCCTCCTGGAACTGTGATTTCCACTCTGTTCCACTGGACATTGCCCTAATCCACTACATAGATGCTATCATGATGATAACAGTAGTAACTACCTTATACATTTTGGTGAGATATATGGCTAGTAGTTAGGGGAAAATAAATCACACTAAAATACAAGGACATGTTACCTCTGCAAAATTTTAAAGCTAGTGTTCTGAGATGTATCAATGTATATTTTCCAAGGAGAAAGGCAAGTTGGTGCATCTGCTCCCTCTTTTCATTAAAAAAAAAAGATTCAATCTTTAGAGGGTCTCCCTGGATTTTAGAATCAACTTGTATCTCATATGAGAATGTTATCCCCATCAATTTAATCCAGAAGGCTATAGGTTTGCATGTGGCTCAGGAAAAGACCATAAAGGTCCTGACTGCTGTTCATGTTGCTTTGTAACCTGGGGTGTTTGAAGTATCTAGGGGGAGACAGGACCCTGCAAGGAAACTTTTATAGATGTTAGGGGTGAATCACAATGTAGACCTTCACAACTTTGGAGCATAACCATGCCAATGGCTATAGATCATTACTTTTCTTTTAAAGAGATTTGACTGTACCTGTGGCACTTAGAACAGGACGGGAAGCATAGTATGTACACAATACAGACTTGTTGAAAACAGGCATAAATGAGAGTGAACATGAGCTTTGTTTCTACAATTTAATAGGGTTAATAAATTGCTCAGTTATAAATTTCAACCATTTGCCAAACTAAATAAAATAAAGGGCTTATACTTCTTATGTCTTCACTTAGTGCCTTTTATAGATTTTCCATAATAAAATTTTAAAGCTGATAGCAGTGTACAGCATAGTCTTCAAGCACATATTGTTTCTGATGCACATTTCATGTCAAAAGGCACTGGGCAATGTATGATTACAATTCTTTCTAAATAATTATCCCAAATTATTTTAACATGGTACTAAGCACATTGTTATTTCAGTGAAGATAACATCAGCAACTGGAATTGACTCTAGTTTATATTAATGTTGATGTCTAAGGCACAGTATGGCATGTATCAAAAATACAGGGCTTAGTTCTCAAAATTATGATCATTAATTTTCAAATTATAATTTTTGACACATGTAAGTTTTCTTTTTATTTCATCACTCTTTTCAGTTACTTTTACCTATCTCAGTATCTTTATATAATTAGTTACAAATTTCGATGATTGTTATCTCTTATGTATTGATGATGAATTATAAGGCAGTCCTTTTTAATTCTTCTGATTAAAAATTCCCATAAAATACAATAGATTTCAATTGTTTTACAAAATGAGTTTGTATATTAAAGTTTTCAAGCTGGAACCAAAGGGGCAACCAAGAAAGTAATAAGCTGATGCTGCTATTCCTGGGTTGTCTTTCCCTGTCCTCAGTTACCACTATCTTACATACTTCAATGCCTAATCAAGAAACATTTTTATTTTTCATGTTTTACCTGGTGATTTAAGTCAGTTAAAATGTTTTCCTTTCTTTAACTCCTCTTAAAAAAAATCTCATTATTGGGCACCTGGGTGGCTCAGTGGGTTAAAACCTTTGCCTTTGGCTCAGGTCATGATATCAGGGTCCTGGGATCGAGGCCCGCATCAGGCTCTCTGCTCAGCAGGGATCTTGCTTCTTCCTCTCTCTCTGCTTGCCTCTCTGCCTACTTGTGACCTCTCTCTCTGTCAAATAAATAAATAAATAAATAAATAAATAAATAAATAATCTTTTAAAAAAGACATTATGAAAAAATCTCATTATTTTAAACTGAAAATATAGTAGAAGAGTGTGGAGAACAGTGGAGAAGACAAGAACTGGAAAAAGGTAAAACTGGTTTTCATTCTTAACTATTTTAATGACGGCACACTGCTTCTCTCATTAGTGTCATACATAGTTTTGACATTTATAATCTCTTCTACATTGATTGCTATAAATATGAGGCAAATATTAAGATTACTTCTAATTTTTCTTTCTTTCTTTGGGATGCCTGGCTGGCTCAGTCAGTAGATCATGCAACTCTCTCTTTTTTCTCTCTCTGTCTTTTTCTTTTTTCCTTTTCTTTGAGCATGCAACTCTTGATATTGGGGTTGTAAGTTTGAACCCCACATTAGGTGTTGAGATTACTTAAAAATAAAACTTTAGGATGCTTGGGTGGCTCAGTTGGTTATGCATCTATCTTTGGCTCAGGTCATTATCCCTGGGCCCTGGGATTGTGCTCAGCAGGGAGTCTCCTTCTCCTTCTCCTCCTAATATGCACCCCCCATGCTTGCTCTCTCTCTTACTTGTGTGCAAAAAAAAATCTTTAAATATAAAATAAAATATCTAACATACAGCTGAATTTCATACATCCTACACACTAAGTAAATGCCCATTCACTGTTTACTGTTTTTATTTTAAGGTCTTTTGAGAAAACAGAAATAATGATATCCTGTAGTAAGGTGAAATAAAAAAAGAATTTTCACCAGTTGTTCAAGTAAGGAGCAAAAAAGTCACTGCAATTGAATTTAAAAATACAATTATGCCTTATTATGCCATAGTTCTCAATGCCATAGATTCAGGAATTTTGGTCTCTCAAAATTATATATAGTTTAAGTCATGTCTTATTATTGGTTATGAATGTTGCTTCTAATATCAGCATTTTAATGGGGCTCCCCAGCATTATCACAGTATTCTAGTGGGTGTGTTATATGCAATTTAAGTTAGAACTGCTGCTAAAAATGAGAAGAGAGAAACTTTAAATCAGTAAATTTCTACTGCACATTAAAATAAAGGATTCTCCCATAATCCTTCACTGAACGGTATCTATCAAAACCTATGTGATAGGCTATCTGCCATTAACAAAGATTAAATCATCAAGTGAAAGGATTTGGCTAAACATATGAAAAGAGTTAATATAAGGAGTAAAACCAGACACAGTTTCCCATTGTATAATTATGAAAGCTAAAGTTGTTGAATAATCTGTTCCAAACATATACATGTACATATAACTTTAAGTACCAGGTACATTTCAAGCTCTCAAGATAAAAACATGACTAATTTTTGCTTTCATGGAGTTCACAATCTAGTTGGGGACACAGAAGAGAAAACAAGTAATAGAGATTGTTTAGTGGTACAAATGAGGTATATGTAAGTAAGGTGTAGTGATAGAAAAGTTGACCATTCTTCCCTGGGAATAAAGAGATAGAAACTACTTAAAATACTCTATCAACAGTGAAACATACTATAGTATTTGGCACAATAATTTGGAATTATATTTATGTATGTTAACTTCTAACCTTACTGTGAATGCTTCTCACCATAAAATTTTTCTGAAATTAAATAAATTTCCAAAAAATTAAAAACCTTGTCATTTATATTTTATGAATAGATAAGTAAAATATTTATAAATAAAAACATCTTCTGTCTGGGGGCACCTTGGTGGCTCAGTCATTGGGCATCTGCCTTTGCTCAGGTCATGATCCAGGAGTCCCAGGATTGAGCCCCGCATCTGACTCCCTGCTCAACCTGCTTCTCCCTCTCTCAGTACCCCCGCTTGTGTTCCCTCTATCACTGTGCTTCTTTCTGTCAAATAAGTAAAATCTTAAAAAAAAAGAAAAGAAAAGAAAAAGAAAGAAAGAAAAGAAAAGAAAAAGAAAAGAAAGAAAGAACTGGAAAACATAAATTGAAAAATTCCCAGAGCTTTCACAAAGTGATATCTTAAATGTTCAAGCTATGAAATGTCAGAGCAGGTAGTATTGATTGATCACTCAAGGCATTCAGTAAAAACCTCAAAAATGTCACACTTGAATAGTAGGAATAAACTATCACTGTAATATAGACTACTTCATACTAACTAAAACAAACTTTAAAAGATCAAATTGACCTTAAAGTCACTTTACTTCCTGGCCCTAAGACCCCAAAATTCTTTAAGAAAGGAAACAAAATACAAACTCACAATAATTTAAAAAGAACAATGTATAACATTTCATCAAATACTAAACACTGGGAAGGAAGAAAATCTAACGTATAGGAGCAAATAAGGAATTACAAATAAGAAATGATGAAAAGAAATATAAACAAATAAGAAACAAATAAGAAATTCCAAAAAAAGTAGATTTAGCAGATGGACTTTCCAACATGTTATTAATGTGCCCATTGCTTAAAGATTCAGAGAAAAACAGGAAATTAAAAAAAGAGAAATGGATGATATAATAATAAACAAAAGGATACTTCCACAGGTTAAAGATATACTATCTAAGTTGAAGTAAATTAGATAGGCCTTGACAATATAATTGATACATAAAATGTATGTTTATACATAAAATGTAAGAACAATGAATTAATGAGATAGTGATAGAAACAAGCTAAAATAAATAATATTTTATGTAAGTACAAATAATTGGAATTATACTAAGTAGATTATCTTAAAACAAAGGTGTTAAGTTATACAGCATCAACCAAAAGATATCTTGGAATGTACCTGGAAGTTTAATAAAAACCAAATATCTGGAAATTTAATAAAATGCTTCTACAGAATTTATGACTCAAAAAAGAAATCACAAAATTTGAAAATATTTTGAATGAATGTAAGTGGAACTTAAAACAGTCACATTTTGTGTGATGCAGCAAAAAATAGTGTCTGTAGGGAAAACTGAATTAAGCACTTAAATTATAAAATCAATGGACTTAGTTTCCACTTCGAAGTTGTTAAAAAGAAAACCACAGGCCCAAGTGGCATCAGGGAGGTTAAGGCCCCAAGTCAATAAACCAAGACTTAATACCTAACCTAACTTCAGTTACAAACCACCTGTCCCACCCCACACTCCCCACCTTAGCCCCCTGCAAATATAACCTTTAACTAGTGAGCATAGGAATTATCTGATCTTACTAGGAAATTTACTGATAGATCTCCTGCTGTTCCCCTTGGGAGGACAACCTTGCCCAAAACAATGGATTCTTTGCTAATAATTTCCTTTTTTCCACTCTTTTTCTACCTTTAAAAACTGTCTCTTTTGTAGCCCTTCAGAGCTCCTCTCCACTTGCTGGATAGAATGCTGCTCAATTCATTAATGGATTAATAAAGACAATCAGATCTTTAAAACTTATTTGGTTGATTTATTTTTATTTTTTTAAATTTCATTTATTTATTTATTTGACAGAGAGAAACACAGTGAGAAAGGGAACACAACCAGGGGGAGTGGCAGAGGGAGAAGCAGGCTTCCCCATGAGCAGGAAGCCTGATGCGGGGCTCAATCCCGGGATCCTGGGATCATGACCTGAGCAGTCTCCACCCAGGCACCCCACAAAAACTACCAAAAGAAAAAATTAAAGTGGTTAGAGAAAATAATAAAAAATAAGGCCAGAATTCATTAAAAATGAAAATAAATTTAAAAAAACTAAAAAACACAATGATATCTGTGAGGTTTTTTTTTTTTTCTGTAAGAAACAAAACTTGTAACTAGACTGTACAAATTACCAATATTAGGGATTAAGGAAAATATATAAAGATGGCACATAGATTAAATGATTAATAAGATAACATTATAATTTTAAGCAATAAGAACACATTTCAGATATTTCTTAAATTCAAAATATTTCTTATAAATATAGGTGTAAAAATTTGTAACCAAAATTTGGCAACTTGAATCTAGTTATATATTAAAAATATAATATACCATCACCAAAGAAGGTTTATTTTACAAGTGCAAGTCTGGTTTAACAAGTGAAGAATCATGAATGTATTTTGCTATGTTAACAGGATAAAAGAAAAAATGATATCTTTGTCAATAGAATATAGTAATCATTTGGCAAAATTTAACACTTGTTCATGGTACAACAGGCAGGAAAATAAAAAAAAAAATAGAACAGAACTTTCTTAATCTAAATGAAGGACAACAAATGTAATACTTGCTGTTGAAAAGTGAATATCGTCCCACTAAGACAAAGAATGTGGCAGTAATTCTGTTTAACAATTGTACTGCAGGGTGTGGCCATTGTGGAGGCACAGCAAAGGAAAGAAAATACATACAGATTGAAGGAAAAAAGAGCAAACATGTGTTATTTGCAGATAATGTTATTCTGTACCTAGAATATCCCAGAAATTCTACAGAAATGTTTCTAGAGAAAATGAATGAGTTCAGAAAAATCCTAGGACACAAGATGATTATGCAGAAACAGTTATACTTCTAAATAAGAACTACAAAAATTCAGGAACTGAATTTGAAAAATACTGTTTATAACAGAATTCTAAAACATGAAATACTTGATTTTAATAAAATGACTGCAAAAATGTGAAGCTAAAAACTACAGAACATTCCAGAGAAATTCAAACTTACATATAAAATTAAAATATGACATTGTCATAAATTAATAATTCACTATTGGTAAGATACAAATTCTTTGCAAATTGGCCTATAGATTCTATGTAAACCCAATAAAAAGAAAAATACTAAAAGTGTGTAGAAATGAGCAAGCTGAGTGTAAAATTTATATGAATATGCATGATGTAGAATACTAAAAGTTTTTGAAAGAGCAAAAACATAGATAATTTAACATATGATTTCAAAACTTATTATAGGAGCACCTGGGTGGCTCAGTTGTTTAAGCGACTGCTTTCGGCTCAGGTCATGATCCTGGAGACCCAGGATGGAGCCCCGCATTGGGCTTTCTGCTCGGTGGGAAGCCTGCTTCTCCCTCTCTCAATCCCTCTGCTGGTGTTGCCTCTCTGGCTGTGTTTCTCTCTGTCAAATAAATAAATAAAATCTTTAAAAAAAAAAAAAAAAGACTTACTATAAAGTTAAAGCAATCAAAGCAGTTCGGTTAAAAGGGTAAATTCACTGTTCAGTGGAAGACAGCAGAAAAACCAAACTGGATACTCATATATAAGACCAAATAATAATTGACAAAGGTGACAGGGTAATTCCAAAGGGCACAGAATTTGTTTTTAATAGCTTGTGCTGCAATGACTGAATGTTTATTTGGAAAAAAAAAAAAAAAAAAAAGATCTGTGGCATTTACTTCTCATTGTATACCAAAAAATTAACCTTAAAAGGACCATATACTGAACTTCAAGTAAACATTATGAAAACCAAGAGTTTCCCTCAAAAAGCCCTACCATGTTCTCACAGTCAATCTCAGAGGAAATCCTCTTTTTCTGGCAGAAAGAAGGTGAAAGTAACTACTCTGAAATAAGCCCAGGGTTTTTTGTTCTCCTTAACAAGGCTTTCTTTTAAGCAAAACTATTTTATTGGACCCTAACTGACCTACCCAACTGCATCCCACTGTAGCCTTCTAAGTAGGAATGAAGGAAAACAGCACAGGCTCTTTAAAAGATGAAGACATAACTATAAGACTATAGAAATCAGTACCAACCTCCACATTTTACCACTACATGTAGGCCTCCAATATAATAACAAAGAAATTCAACTAAAAGTATGGTACATTTCAGAAATTATTTAAGAGTACTCTAGGGAAATCCAAAGAAAATAAGGAAAGAAAAACAAGAGTAAATTTCAGCTTTTGATACCTAAAGCAAACATTAAATACAGCTTAATTTTTAGCTAAACATAAAAACTCACACTAAATTCCTATTCATCTTAGTTACTGTTCACTCAGAACATCATGTATGTTTTTGAACAGAAAATTATTAAGACATACTAAAGGAGAAAACAAAAACGCACACACATATTGAAGTAAGAGAGCAATACTCAAATCCAAACTTACAAATGACAGGAAAGTTAGAATGATCAGACTTGGAATCTAAAACAAATATGATCGATATGCTACAGGCTCTAATGAAAAAGTGTGCAAAATGCAAGAACAGATGGGTAATGACAATTTTAAGAACTGATAGAAAATCCTAGAAATCAAAAACTTTGTATCTGAAATGAAGAATGCTTCAGACAGGCCCATCAGTACACTGGCTACAACTAAAGAAATTGTTACAAGTGAAGAAATAGTAATAGAAACTCCCAAGACTAAAATATAAAAAAAGAATATTTGAGAACTGTGAGATAATTAATAAATGTGTCTCATGCATAATTAGAGTACAAAATATGAGAAAAATCTACAGAAGAAATATTTGAGGCAATAACAGAATTGTACAAATTTAATAATTGAAACCAAACCATGAATCTAGGATCTGTGAGAATACCAAGCAAGATAAATACAAATAAGAAAAATCTATACCTAAGCATAATAAGTTAAAACTGCAGAAAACTTAAAAGTTTTGAAAAAGAGTAAACATCTTGAAAGAAGCCAGAAAAAATAATTCAAGAAGGCAAGTATAAGAAGTTTTTCAGTCTTCAGAAACCATGGAAACAAGAGAATAGAATTAAACATTAAATGTGTTGAACTAAAAAAAAAAAAAAAAAAGCAACCTGCAATACTTACTCAGTAAAATTATTCTTCAAAGGAAGAATAAATAAAAACTTTCTCAAACAAACCTTGAATTTGTAACTCATATACCTCCCTTGCCCCAAATGTTAAAAAAAAGTTCTTCAGAAAGTAAAAAATCGATACATGTCAGAAAGTTGGATTTGCTTTAAAAAAAAGAGCAGTAGAGAAAGAATATATGAATATATAAAAAAGTATTTTATTTTTTTTCTTATTCTTTACTCATTGCACAAATAAAATTTTCTTCAAAATAGCAACAAAGGGTGCCTGGGTGGTTCAGTGGGTTAAAGCCTCTGCCTTCAACTCAGATCATGATCTCAGGATCCTGGGATCGAGGCTCACATCGGGCTCTCTGCTTGACGGGGAGCATGCTTCCTCCTGCCTCTCTGCCTACTTGTGATCTCTCTCTCTGTCAAATAAATAAATAAAATCTTTAAAAAAAATAGCAGCAAAAAATACATAGTGATTATGGTAATATATATGTAAGTGAGTAAGTGAATAAATATATATATAAGTGCATAAGTGAAGTGAATAACCACAATGTTATAAGTGATACAATGGAGAAATTAGGAATACTTTGTTATAAGGTACTTGGACCACTTGTGAAGTGATGTAGTGATATTTGAAAGTAGATTTGAAATAGTCAAGAGCAATCACTAAACAACTAAAAAGGGAAGTATAATTGATATACTAAGGAAAGGGGAAAATGGAATTATATAAACTTCAATTAAAACCAGAGAAGGCAAGAAAAGAGTGAAAGACACACATAGACACACACACAATCAAAGTAAAAGAACAAAAAAAAACCCAGAAAAAATGTAACAAATACTGACTAAATTTTTATATAGCGACATAAGAGGCAACATAATTTGGGTAAAACAGGCTACACTGAAATAGTTCAACCAAGTATTAAAAAAATAAATTAGTAACCAAGAGCAACAGACTCTAGGTTATGTTGTGTGAGGGAGATTATCAGTATTCATATTTGCTATATTTTCTAAACTGTCCAATTTTTAACACCAAAAATTGTAAAACATGCAAAAAGAAAAGAAAAAAGAAAAAATAATGAGATATGACCCATACTCTGTTGGTGAGGCATTTGGAGAAGGAAAAACATGCAATAGAAATTGGAGGCAAATATTTCACATCAGTCATTATAAAATGTTCAAATAATAAAGAACATTTTGTTTAAGAAATTATGGAAAGAAGGATAATTTCTCATCAAATAAAGACTATCAATAAGGAGATATAAATTATTTTTTAAAAAACACCAAATGGAAAATCTGGAGGTAAAAATCACAAAAACCAAAGTGAAAGATTCACACGAGCTCAACTGTAGATTTGAATTAACTGGAATTAGAATTGACACATTCTAAGAAGGATTAATAAATATTACTCTATTTGATGGCAAAGACAAAATAAAAGAATAAAACAAAGATTCAGAATTGTGGACATCATTAATTATATCATCAAACACATATGGGAATAGCAGATGGAAAGAAGAGAAAGAACAAAAATATTTAAAGATAAACTGGAAATATTTCCAAATTTAAAATGAAAACTTTAAATTATACACACAAAACTCAATGAATTACAAAGGAAATAAACACAGATTCACACACCTACGTATATTATAGTCAACATGTTGAAAGGCAAAGACCAGGGTGCCTGAGTGGCTCAGTGGGTTAAGCCTCTGCCTGCCTCTCTGCCTACTTGTGATCTCTCTCTTTCTCTCTGCCTGCCTCTCTGCCTACTTGTGATCTCTCTCTCTCTGTCAAATAAATAAATAAAATATAAAAGGAAAAAGAAAAAAAGAAAGGCAAAGAGGCAAAGACCAGAAAGAGAAAACACACACACACACACACACACACACACACACACACACACAGAGAAAGAAACAAAAGCAAAATGATTTATCATATACAAAGGAAACTGAATAAGATGTAACTTTTACTTCTCAACAAAAAACAATGGAGCAAACAGGATATATTTAAAGTGCTGAAGGAAAAATCTAACCAAGGATATTATACTATATTATACTATTATACTGTACTATTATACTAACACTGTATTTCAAAAATAAAGGTGACTGCATCAATTTGCACGGCCACCAACAGAACTTAAGGTTTACATTTTCTCCACATACTCCCCAACATTTGTTACTTTTTGTCTTTTTGATTCTATCTAGTCTGACAGGTAGAAGTTGATATATCCTTCTGGTTTTGATTTGCATTTCCCTGATGACTGATGATGTTGAACATCTTTTTATGTGTCTGTTCGCTATCTGTTTGTTTGGACTTTTGTAAAAAAATATCCATTCAAGTCCTCTGACCCTTTTAAAAATGAATTATTTGCTTTGTTGGTGTTGAGTTGTTTAATTATTTGTCTATTTTGGATATTAACTTTTTGTCAGATATATCACTTGCAAATATCTTCTCTCATTCAGTGGGTCATCTTGTCATTTGTTGATTGTTTCCTTCACTGTCCCAAAGCTTTTTATTCTTGTATATCTTGAATAGTTTATTTTTGCTTTTGTTTTCCTTGCCCAGAGAGACATATCTAGAAAAATGTCACTACAGCTGATGTCAGAAAGATCACTGCCTATATTTCCTTCTAGGAGTGTATATATTATATAATATATATTGGAATATTACTCGGTCATAAAACAGAATGAATTCTTGCCATTTTGCCATTTGCAACCACATGGATGGAGCTAGAAGATATTATGCTGAGTGAAAAAAATGAGACAGAGAAAGAAAAGTGCTATATAATTTCATTTATATGTGCAATCTAAAAACAAAAACAGAAACAGTCTTTTAGATACAGAGAACAAACTGGTAGTTACCAGAGAGGAGGTAGGTGAGGGGATGGGTGAAAGAAAGGAGATTAAGAAGTAAAAACTTCCAGCTATAAAATGAATGAGTCACAAAGATGAAAGTACAGCACAGGGAATATAGTCAATAATATTGCAATGAGGTTAGGTGACAGAGGCTGACAATAACTATTGTGGTAAGCACTGAATCACATATAGAATTATCGAATCAGGGGTACCTGGTGGCTCAGTGTATTAAGTGTCTGCCTGGAATCAAGCCCCACATTGGGCTTTCTGTTCAGCAGGAGCCTGCTTCTCACTCTCCTGGCTGCTCCCCTGATTATACTCTCTTTCTCTGTCAAATAAAAAATAAAATCTTAAAAAAAGAATTATTGAATTATTATATTGTATGCCTGAAACAAATATAACACTGTGTCTTACTTATACTTCACTAAATATTTAAAAAAACGAACGTGTGGTGGCGCCTGGGTGGCTCAGTTGGTTAAGCAACTGCCTTCAGCTCAGGTCATGATCCCTGAGACCCAGGATTGAGCCCCACATTGAGTGCCCTGTTCAGCGGGAAGCCTGCTTCTCCCTCTCTCACTCCTCCTACTTATGTTCCCTCTCTAGCTGTGTTTCTATCTGTCAAATAAATAAAATATTAAAAGAAAAAAATAAAACAAACAAACAAACAAAAAACGAAGGTGAAGTGCATCTATTGATGACAACACAAACATAATTTCTTATTGTAGATCCACCGTATAAGGCATGTCAAAGGAAATTCTTTGGGTTGGAAAAGCATTTTGACTATGAAAAAAAAAAAAAAAATAAGATCACCAGATCTTTAAATTTGTTTTAAATTATTGGTTGTTTTTAGAGGTAAAAATATATATCTTAACACCAGACAGTATTTTGAATATGCAACAAAAATAAAGATCCCCAGAAATTTAATATATAGGATAATACAAAATACAATGTGATTATATTTCCCTTTATTTTAGTAACTGATTAAAAAGCAATTGCATGATGTAATGTATATAAAATGGTATTTTTGGTTTATAATATATAGAGAAGAAATATATTTGACAAAACAGCACAAAATAGTTAGGTTGAAACAAAGCTGTATTTAAGTAAAGTAATTATTATAAAGAATAACTTGAAGCCATAGAAAAAACATCAACAAAAAATTAAATGGGGACATAACATGCAAACACATGGTTGACAAAATTATGTAGCAAATGCATATTTGATCTTTTTTCTTTCAGCTTTTCCATGATACAAATATATATAGTGCTTCTTTAAAGCAATAATTATAACAATATGTTTTATAGTAACCTATATATACAAAATATGAATCACAATAACAGGAAGAAAAATAAGGGCAAGCAATGAAGTTATAGACAAGTAAAGTCTCTGTCACTCAAAATAGGTTAATACAAAACTGAAGTAAATTTTGATAGGTTAAGATACATATTTTAACCTCTAAGAATAACCAATAATTTAAAATATGATTAAAAAACAGTATGTGAAGTAAAATATTACATTCATAAATGTTACTAAATTAAAAAAAAGAAAGGGTGGAAGAGAGAAAAAGTTACATATAGAAACAAAACAAGAAACAAAATATATCAGTAATATCATTAAATATGAATAGTTAACCCAATCAAACATTAGAGATTGACAGACTGGCTAAAGAAAAAGAGAGAAGGAGTTAAGATGGCAGAAGAATAGGGGGACCCTCAGCTTGCCTCATCCCTTGAACACAGCCAGATAAATATCAAATCATTTTGAACACCCAAGAAATAAATCTGAAGACTGAGCAAGCAAAACTGCACAACTAGAGATGGCAAAAGAACCACATCATGGAAAGTAGAAGCAGCAGAGTTGATTTAAGGAGAGAAGAACTTCAGGTGCTGTGAAAAGGAGGGAGTTCTGACTGGAGAGGAGTGAGAAGGAAAGAGACAGAGAGTGAAAGTGCATGAAAGGTTTTGCAGAAGAAAAACTCTTCCACAAAATCACTGACTGGGAAAAAGAGAGGGGATGACTACTCCAAGTTTTTATAAATAGTGAAATGAGAAATCTGAAGCTTTAGAGGTCTGCACAATTGCCAGGGTCCTGCATGGAGGGCTTAGCTGTGCTCCAGTGGAGAAGGAAGGTGGAAACCTGGGAGTAGGCAGTGTGGTCTGAAGATCCCCTGGGTCACAAGGGGAGAAACAGTTCATCTCCACGTGCATTTCTGAGTGTTTGCATGGCCTCTCAGGACAAAAGAGCTAGTGAGCACCATTGAGTTGCCCTGTTCATTAGTATAGGAACAGAGACATTAGTTGAGGGCAGCAAACATTGATGCAGGGTTTTGGCTGCACTTTACCATGAACTTTGAACCACTGCGCAGTCACACAACCAATTTTTGGGACAAACCAGCAAATGACACCAGAGGATCAGCATGGGTCCTCACCACATAAATCTCTAAAATTTAGAGTTTTGAAATCCAACCATATGCCTGAGATAATACACAGGAGTACTGTGCGGCCTAGCGGGAGGACAGCTCATGCCCACAAGGTGAAGGCAGGTATCTGGTGGAAGCTGGGGATGAAAAGGGGTGATTGTTTGCTATTCTGTGAAAGCTTCCTGAAAAGTGAGAGTTACTAACTTCCCAACTTTGGAATGAGAGTGGGGCATTGCAATTCCCGGTGCCTGTGCACCCCTCCCCCATCAACAATGTTGAACTTTGTGAGCAACACAATGCCACCCAGTGGAGCCTGAAGCAGCTTACACCACCCTCACACCCCGCCCCATGCCCCTACCCCTATGTCCTGCAGGTGCATCTCTACCTGGCCAAGTCCACCTGAGAATCAGTGCAGAGGCTCCAGCCCCAGAAGACCAACACGATTCCCTTACATAGGTTTTCTTAACCAAAAAGTAATAAAATAGGGGTGCCTGGGTGGCTCAGTTGGTTAAGCAACTGCCTTCAGCTCAGGTCATGATCCTGGAGACCCAGAATCAAGCCCCGCATCGGGCTCCCTGCTTGGCAGGAAGCCTGCTTCTCCCTCTCTCACTCCCCCTGCTTGTGTTCCCTCTCTGGCTGTGTTTCTCTCTGTCAAATAAATAAAATCTTAAAAAATAATACTAATAATAAAATAAATAAAATAAAATAATAACAAGTAAAATTAAATTAAATTAAATAATTCAAATAGTGTCCCAGACAAAGTGACAAGATGGAAGAATTAACCCCCCAAAAAAGAAGAGAAAGAAGTCATGGCCAGGGATTTGGTCAATACAGATACAAGTAAGATATTTGAACCAGAATTTAAAACAATAATCATAAAACTATCTGGGCTTGAAGAATGCATAGAAGACACACAGAGAATCCTTACTCCAGAGATTAAAGAACCAAAAACTAGTTAGACTAAATTAAAAAATGCTATCACTGAGATTCAAAACTGGGTGCAATGACAATGAGGATAGACAAAGCAGAGAAATTAAGAGAAAATTAAAATTAGAGAAGATTAAAAATATGGAAAATAAAGCTGAAAAAAGAAGGAAAGAAAAATATCGGATCACAAATGTAGACTTAGGAAACTCAGTGACTCCTTTAAAGTGCAGTAACATTTCTACCATAGGAGTCCCAGGAAAAGAGAAAGAAAAAGGAGTGGAAGGTTTATTTGAGCAAATCATAGAGGAAAATGTCCCTAATCTGGATAAGGAAATAGACACTGAAATCCAAAAAACACAGAGAACTCCTATTAAATTCAACAAAAGCCAGCCATCACTAAGACAGATCATAGTTGAACTCACAAAATACGAAGACAAGGAAAGAAACCTGAAAGTGAGGGATAAACAGTCTTTAACCTACAAGGGAAGATGGATCAAGTTTGCAGCAGATCTGTCCACAGACACATAGCATGTCAGAAAAAAAGTGGTGTGCTATATTCAACATGCCGAATGAGACAAATACCAAACTAAGGATACTTACCCAGCAATGTTGTCATTCAGAATAAGAGAGATAGTTTCCTAGACAAACAAAAATTAAAGAAGTTTATGAAGACTAAACCAATCCTGTATGAAATACTAAAGGAGAATCTTTGAGTGTGAAAAGAAAGACCAAAAGCAACAAAGACTAGAAAGGAACAGAGAATATCTTGAGAAACACCAAGTTTACAGGTAACACAAGAGTGTTAAATTCATATTTTTCAATAATCATTCTAAGTGTAAATGTACTAAATGCTTCAATCAAAAGACATAGGGCATCATCCATCTCTCTGCTGCCTACAAGAGACTCAGACTCATTTTAGACTCAAAGACATTTGCAGATTGAAAGAGAGGGAATTTGAGAACTATCTATCATATTAATATATGCTAAAAGAAAGCCAGAGTAGCCACATTTATACCAGACAGACTAGAATTTAAACCAAAGGCTGTAACAAGAGATGAAGAAGGTCATTATATTGTAATTAAGGTGTCTATTTGCCAAGAACATCTGATAGCTATGAAATATTTATGTCTCCAACTTGGGAGCTTCCAAATATATAAATCAACTAATAGCAAACATAAAGAAACTCATTGATAACAATACAATAATAGTGGGGGTCTTTAACACCCCACTATGGCAATGGACATCTAGACAGAAGATCAATAAGGAAATCACAGCTTTGAATGGGCCAGATGGACTTTAGGGACACATTCAGAACATTTCATACTAAAACAACAGAATATACATTATTTTCAAGTGCACATGAAACATTCTCCAGAATAGTTCACAAATTAGCCTTCAACAAAAAGATTGAGTTCATACCATGCATATTTTCTGACCACAATGCTGTGGAACTTGAAGTCTACCACAAGGAAAAATTTGGGAAAACCATAAATGTGTGGAAGTTAAAGTACATACTACTGAAGAATAAATGAGTTAAAACCAGGAAGTTAAAGAAGAAAAAAAAAAAAAAGAAGCAAATGAAAATGAAACTATTTCCATCCAAAACCTTTGTGATACAGCAAGGGTGGTCCTAAGAGGGGGGTATATAGCAATAAAAAAAGCCCAACTCAAGAACAAGAAAAGTCTCAAATATGCAACCTAAACTTATACCTTAAGGAGCTAGAAAAGGAACAGATATAAAACTGTAAAAGAAGGAAAATAATAAATATTAGAGCAGAAATAAAAAATGTACAAACAAAAGCACAGTAGAATTCAATGAAACCAAGAGCTGCTTCTTTCAAAGAATTAATAACATTGACAAACCCCTAGCCAGACTTATCTAAAAGAAAAGATAGGGCCAAAATAAATAAAATCATGAATGAAAGAGGAGAGACCACAGCCAACACTAAAGAAATATGAATAATTATAAGATAATATTATGCAAAAATATATATGCCAAAAAATCTGGGCAATCTGGAAGAAATGGACAAATCCCTAGAAACAAACTACCAAATCTGAAAAAGGAAACATACCCCCTAACCAGCAAAGAAGTTGAATCAGTAATACAAAAATCTTCCAACAAACAAAAGTTCAGGGCTAGATGTCTATCTAGGGGAATTCTACTATATATTTAAATAAGAGTCAATACTTATGCTTCTCAAACTTTTCCAAAAAATAGAAATGGAAGGAAAAC
Organism: Spilogale gracilis; assembly: GCA_004023965.1. Lineage (NCBI taxonomy): Eukaryota > Metazoa > Chordata > Mammalia > Carnivora > Mephitidae > Spilogale > Spilogale gracilis. The sequence continues at coordinate 41,947 of PITA01016275.1, forward strand.
TTTCAAACTCATTCTACAAGGCCAGCATTACCTTGAATCCAAAACCAGATGAATGATCCTAACTACAAAGGAGAATTATAGGCTGATGTCCTGATGAATATGGATGCAAAATTTCTCAATATGACACTAGGATATCGTCTAACCTTATATAAAAAGAATTATTCACCACAATCAAGTGGGATTTATTTCTGGGCTGCAATTATGGTTTGATATTTGCATATCAATCAACATGATACACCACATTAATAAACAAAAAGATAGGAATCATAAGATCCTTCCTACAGATGCAGAAAAAGAATTTGACAAAATACAATACACACTCTTGATAATAACTCTCAATCAAGTAAGTATATATGGAAAATAACTCAACATCATAAAAGCCATATACAAAGGACCCACAACTAATGTCATCCTCAATGGGGAAAAATAGAGTTTTCCCTCTAAGATCAGGAGAAAGACACGGATGTCCACTCTCACTATTATTACTTAACATAGCATGGAAGTCTTATCCTCATCCATCATACAGCAAAAAAGGAATAAAAGACATTCAAACCAGCAAGGAAGAAGTCAAACTTTTATTATTTGCAGATGACATGATATTCCATGTAGAAAACCTCAAAAACGCCACCCAAAACAAAAATAACTAGAATTAATATAGGAATTCAATATAGTCACAGGTTATAAAATCAATGTACAGAAATCTGTTGCATTTCTATATAGCAATATTGAGAAAGCAGAAAGAGAAATCAAAGAATCGATCCCATTTACAATTCCATGAAAAAACATAAGATACCTAGGGATAAACATCACCAAAGAGGTAAAAGATCTATATGCTGAAAACTATAGAATACTTATGAAAGAAATTGGGACATAAAGAAATGGGGCAAAATTCCATGCTCATGGATTAGAAGAACAAATATTGTTAAAATGTCTATACCACCCAAAGCAGTCTACACTTTTAATGCAGTCCATATCAAAATACCACCAGCACTTTTCACAGAGTTGTGACAAATAATGCTAAAAATTTTATGAAATCACAGAAGACCCAGAATAACCAAAGCAATCCTGAAAAAGAAAAGCAAACTGGAGGTATCACAATTCTGGAATTCAAGCTCTATTACAAAGCTATAATAATCAAGACAGTATGGCATTGGCACAGAAACAGACACATAGATTTGTGGAATAGAATAGAAAACCCTGAAATAGACTAACAACTATATGGTTAATCTTCAACAAAACAGGAGAGAATATCTAATGGTAAAAGAATACAATCTCTTCAACAAATAGTGTTGCGAAAACTGAGCAGTAATATGCATAAGAATGAAATTGGACCACTTCCTTACACCATACACAAAAATAAATTCAAATTGGAGAAATAAAAGCAAAAGTGAATTATTGGGACTTCATCAAGATAAAAAAAACTTCTGCACAGTGAAGGAAAAAAATCAACAAAACTTAAAGGCAGCCTATGGAATGGGAGAGGATATTTACAAATGACATATCTAATAAAAGGTTAGTATCCAAAATCTATGAAGAACTTATCAAACTCAATAATATTAGATATAAATAATCCATTTAAGAAATGGGCAGAATAAATTAATATAGTTTTCCAAAGAAGACATCCATATGGTTAATAAAGACATGAAAAAATGCTCAACATTCTTCCTCATCAGGAAAATACAAGTCAAAATCACAATGTGATACCAACTCACCTCACACCTGTCAGAATGACTAGAATTAACAACACCGGAAACAACAGATGTTGGTGAGAAGGCAGAGAAAGGGGAACTCTCTCACTGTGTTGGTGTGAATGCAAACTAGTGTGGCCATTCCAGAAAAAAGCACGGAGGCTCCTCAAAAAGTTAAAAATTGAACTACCCTATGACCTAGCAATTGTACTACTAAAAGATATGAAAATACTGATTTGAGGGACACATGCACCCCAATGTTTGCAGCATCAGCATTACCAACAACAGTAAAACTATGGATAAAGCCCTAGTGATGAATGGATAAAGAAGTCACACACACACACACACACACACACACACACACACACACACACACACACACACATATTACTCAGCCATCAAAAATAATAGAAAACTGGGGGCACCTGGGTGGCTCAGTTGGTTAAGCAACTCCCTTCGGCTCAGGTCATGATCCCAGAGACCCAGGATCGATCCCCACATCAGGCTCCATGCTCGGCAGGAAGCCTGCTTCTTCCTCTCTCACTTCCCCTGCTTGTGTTCCCTTTCTTGCTGTGTTTCTCTCTGTCAAATAAATAAATAAAATCTTTAAAAAAATAATAGAAATCTTGCCATTTACAATGATGTGGATGTAGCTAAAGTGTATATGCTTAACAAAATAAGTCAGAGAAAGAGAAATACCATTATTACTTCACTCACATGTGGAATTTAAGAAACAAAAGAGATGAACATATGTGAAAGGGAAAAAAAAGAGAGAGAGAGAGATAAGCAAACCATAAAAGAAAAGAAATTGATGGTTGGAGGGAGGGGGTGGGGTATGGGCTAATAAATACAAATTTGGAGGGAAAAAAAAACTAGACTGGGTTCAAAAAATAGAAGGAACTGAAGAATCAAAATGGATATTTAACTCTCTGTCCATAAAACTTAACACTGTGTCAACCAGTCAAATGCTGCTCAACACACAGTTATCTTATCAGTATATTAGAGTTTCTATTGCAAGGTCCAAATGAATAACTAAATCTTTTTTTTTTTTTAAGATTTTATTTATTTGACAGAGAGAAACACAGCGAAAAAGGGAACACAAGCAGGGGGAGTGAGAGAGGGAGAGTCAGGCTTCTCACTGAGCAGGGAACCTGATGCAGGGCTCGACCCTGGGTCTCCAGGATCATGACTTGAGCCGAAGGCAGTCGCTAAACCAACTGAACCACACAGGTGTCCCAATTAAGCTTAATAAAACTGAACAATTATTTTTAAAAAAAGAAAAATGTATCATCCATGGGAAACAAACTTTATATTAAAAATTTATAAATAGATTGAAAGTGAAACAATGGAAAATAATATACCATGCAAACAATAAACATCATAAGGCTGAAGTGGATTTGTAGTATCAACAAAAATAGAAACAAATAAAAAGAAATAAGAGATATTTTATGATGATAAAAGTCAATGAGAAGATTTAACATGTAAAAACACACCTGAGAATATAACCTTGAAATACATGATACAAAACTGATAGAACTGCAGGGAGAGCTAATCTTCCCCTTTAATAATAAATAAAACAATTCAGCAGGTTTATGGAAAAAAAAAAAAAAAACCTTTAGTGGCACTATTTCTGTGTTGATTAATGAACATCAATAGATGGTCCCAATAAACTCCAACAAAATACACACTCATTTCAATTTCACATAAAATATTCTCTGGTTAAACCACATTCTACTTCATAAAAGAAGTCGCAATAGATTTAACATTGAAATCATACACATGTCCTCTAATAGAATGAGATTATTTTTTTAAACTATGAGAAATTCATGAATATCTACTAATAAAAATTGTAATAACGAGTGAATTAAAGAAAAATTGCATGATGAAATAAGTACTTTGAGATTATTTTTTTAAATATCAACATTTATAGAATATGGCTTAAAGAATGTTCACAGGAAAAACTAAGACAATTTTCTATATTAAAAAAGCAGAAAGTTCTCAAATTACCAAACTAATATCTCCATTGTCATGACCTTTGTTCTTTCATCCAAGATCACATGATTATATTGATGTCGATATATTTCTGGGTTCTTTGTTCTGTTCCATTCATTTATTTCTATATGTTTTTGTCAATACCACACTGTCTACATTATTGTAGCACTATAGAAAGTCTTGAAGTTGGCTAGTATAATTCCCCTGATTTTTTCCCTTCAATATGGTGCTTGCTATTCTGGGTCTTTTGTCTTTCCATATAAACTTCAAAGTCATTTTGTTAATATCCATACAACAACTTGCTGGGATTTTATTTAGATTGCCTTGAATCTATAAATCAAGTTGGAAAAACTTACATCTTGAAAATGTTGAATTTTCTATCCATATACATGGAATATCTCTTCATTTATTTAGTTTCCTTTTGATTTCCTTCATCAGAGACTAGTTCTATATTTTTTGTATATATTTTGTTAGATTTATCTATTTGCTAACCACCATGTAAGCTATTTCAAAATATAATTTATTATAATGATGATCTTTGTAATTTTAAATAATGAATGCAAAAGAAAACATCCATAACCCTAAAGGAGAATTAAATAATTTATATATATATATATATAATTTTTTACTCTTCACAATCACCCAAAGTTTTTGAAGCTCTGCTCTGCTATTACTATCTTCTTGGTCACTTCTCCCCTACAGTTGGTATTTGGCAGCCATGTCGGAAAATACTGCTTTCTGACTGAAGATTTGGAGAATGTCCCACTTCTGTGCCTTTGCTGTGACTTTAAATCCGCACAGATTTAAATACTATTAAGAAAATTATCAAATGGAATGTGAGTCAGAACATAGAATGATGCTGTTTTTGTGTGTTACATGTATAATTTCTCAAAAGTCAGCCTGCAATTGCACTACTGGGCATTTACCTCAAAGATACAGATGTAGTGAAAAGAAGGGCCATATGTACCCCAATGTTCATCGCAGCAATGGCCACAATCGCCAAACTGTGGAAAGAGCCAAGGTGCCCATCAACAGATGAATGGATAAAGAAGATGTGGTACATATATACAATGGAATACTACGCCTCCATCAGAGAGAATGAATACCCAACTTTTGTAGCAACATGGACTGGATTGGAAGAGATTATGCTAAATGAAATAAGCCAAGTAGAGAAAGTCAAGTATCACATGGTTTCACTTACTTGTGGTGCATAAGGGGTAATATAGAAAACAGTAGGAGAAGGAAAGTAAATGGGAAGTAGGGTAATTTAGGGAGAGAAATGAAACAAGAGAGACTTTGGACACAGAAACAAACTGAGGGACTTGGAGGGAGGGGGTGGGGGGATGGGAGAGCCTGGTGGTGGGTACTGAGGGCACCTATTGCATGTAGCACTGGGTGTGGGGAATGGGCAATGAATCTTGGAACACTAAAAAAAAGAAAAAGTCAATTCATTTATTCCACAAATATTTATTGCCTTGGAAGTAAAGTTATGATGAAAGTATTCTCTAACCTCT
>PITA01016276.1:0-33055 GCA_004023965.1 Spilogale gracilis
TCTCTAGCTGTGTTTTTCTCTTAAATCTTAACAACAACAACAACAACAAAGAATTCACTGTGGACTTTCATGTGTTCTCCACATTTTAAAAATCTAAAAAACATCAAAACACCAATACTATCATAGAGAAAGGTACGAATAAAATCATGACTTAAATAGCGCAAAAACCTAATATCCTTCTATGAAAGGCATCCTCATCAATTAGTTTTCCCAGGCAAGTTTTTTAAAACAAATAAAGAAAAAACAAGTAACTTACAGAAGAAGATTGGCACATAACAAAAAGGAGAACAGCAGCTTATCCTTCTCAAATAGTGAACGGCATATATTACAATATAAGTTGTATGTGAAGTGATCATTTAAATATCGGAGGCGCTTTTCCAAAATTTTGGATTTGTTACTGAAAGGTTGAAAAACAGGCAAATATATTGAGTCAAACAAAACTAAGAAAAAATAAGTTACACATGAATTAACACATAAGTATATACTGTTACAAATACAAAATTACACACACACACACACACACACACACATGCATATAACTGGTGAAATCTGGGGGTGCCTGGGTGATGAAGTCAGTTAAGCATCCAACCCCTGGTTTTGGCCAAGGTCCTGATCTTAGGGTGGTGGGATGAAGCCCTACAGAGGCGCTCTGTGCTCAGCAAGGAGTCTGCTTGCATTTCTCTCTGTTCCCTCCCTATCTTCTCAAATAAATAAAATCTTAAAAAAAAAAAAGACTGGTGACATCTGAATAAGCTTTGTGAATTTCCTGGTTTTGATACTGTACTATAGTACTGCAAAATATTACTGCTGGAGAAACTGAGTGAAGGAGGTACATGGGACCTCCCTATACAGTTTTGTGTGCTAAATTTCTTGTAAATTTACAGGCAAAAACACAGTATAATTCTATGAGAAAATGAAATTGAGTTCACATCATCTATTTTCAAAATTCTAAAGTTTTTAATTGTATTCCAAAATTATTGAAAACTGTTAATTAAAAGATACCTATATTAAAGCTGTACTAGAGTGTGACGTTTATACTGAACAGAAGAGACCAAGAACTATGAAACATTTTTGTCCCAAAGAAACATCAAATCTAGATCAAGTTGTAGATAGTTTTTAAAATATAGGAAAGTCAGAAAATATATGGACAAAAGGTTACTTCTTGTTGTGGTTATGGCTGATAGTTTTCTTATTTGTACTCTCATTGTTTAAAATTTTGCAATAATCATGTATTACTTTTATTTTTTTTTTAGTTCAAAAATTTCTCAAGTAATACTGAAAGGAATGTAAGATGATAGGCCCATTCTGGGCAAGTTTGGCAGCTACTTTTAAAAAAATAAACAAGCAACTACCACATGACCCAGGATTGCACTCTTGGGCACTTATCCCAGAAATGAAAACTTATGTTCACACAAAAACCTGTACAGGCATGTTTACAGCAGTTTTATTCATAATAACCAAAAACTGGAAATAACTCAGCTGTCCTATCAATATCATGAACTACTTCTCCGAAATAAAAAGGAACAACTACTGATACATCTAATAACCTGGATGAATCCCCAGAGAATTAAGCTGGGTGAAAAAAACCCAATCCTTAAAAGTTATGTGCCACATATAGGGTATCTGATGGTTCAGTGGGTTAAGGGTGAGACTCTTGATTTTGGTTCAGGTCATGATCTCAGGATCAAGCTCACATGCCAGACTCTCCACTGAGTGGGGGAGTCAGCTTGAGATTCTTCCTCTTTGCCCCTTCCTGCCCGCCTCCCTGCTCATGCTCCCTCACTCTCTAAAATAAAGAAATCTTTTGGGTGCCTGGGTGGCTCCGTCATTAAGTGTCTGCCTTCGGCTTAGATCATGATCCTGGTGTCTTGGGATTGACCCTGGCATCGGGCTCCCCACTCAGTGGAGAGTCTGCTCCTCCTCTCCAGCTCCCCCAGCTTGTGTCCCCTCTCTATCTCTGTCGTAAAGAAATAAAATCTTTTAAAAAAATAAAGAAATCTTTTTAAAAGAAAAGTTTGTGCTATATGATTTCATTCTTGAAATGAAATTACAGAAACAGACACTGGATTAGTGGTTGCTGAAGATTAAGGAGAGGGTAGGGATGGAAAGAGTGGGTATGTCTGTAGAGGGGCAGCATGGAAATCCTCATGGTGATCTAAGTGTACCCTGTCTTGACTGTATCAACATCAGTATCCTGGTTGTGATCTTGTACTATGGCTGAGGTTTCCAAGATGTCACCATGAGGAAAACTGGGTAAAGAGTACACAGAATCACTGCATTATTTCTTTTCTTCTTTTTATTAAGATTTTTATTTTTGTAAGTAATTTCTACATCTAACATGAGGCTCAAATCCTCAACCCCAAATAAAGAGTTGTATGCTCCACCGACTGAGCCAGTAAGACACCCCCACTGTATTATTTTTTATAACTGCATGTGAAGGACCCTGGGTGTCTCAGTTGGTTATCCATCTGCCTTCCGCTCAGGTCATGATCCCAGGGTCCTGGGATGGAATCCCACATTCGGCTCTGTGCTCAGCGGGGTGTCTGCTTTTGCTTACCACCTCCCTCATGCTCTCTCCTGATCTCTCTCTAATAAATAAAATCTTAAAAAATATAATTGCATGTGAATCTATATTTACCTCAAAATTAATTTAATTTTAAAATGTAGTTTACTTTTTAAAGAGCAATCTTCTGGGGGCACCTGGGTGGCTCAGCTGGTTAAGCGACTGCCTTCAGCTCAGCTCATGATCCCAGAGTCATGGGATCAAACCCTACATCTGGCTCCCTGCCTTGCAGAAAGCCTGCTTCACCCTCTCTCACTCCCTCTGCTTGTGTTTCCTCTCTAGCTGTGTTTCTCTCTGTCAAATAAATAAACACTTAAAAAAATAAAAAAATAAAAAGCAATCTTCTGGCCCACAGAAAGGGGATGAAAGAATAGGAGAGGTGACCCTTTTCTGAGCAGACCTTTTTCTACAGGATTTACTTCTGGAATCATTAATGGTTTATGTTCTCAAAAATATAATAAAATTAAAATCAACAAGGATGAAGGGAAACTCTAAAATGAAATACAAAAGAACCCCCAAATGAACAACAACTGAATCTAACTGCATTGCACATGAATAATAGCACCATAACAAAGGGAGAAAAAAGTTAATCAAGTAATTTTTGAATATAAATTGTTTATGTCTCAAAACAAAAAGACTGAATTTCTGTGTGTACATATGCATTTAATTCTCTTCAGTATAAAGAATCACTGGATTTGTCGATCACTACATCATATAGCAAATCTATGTTTTTATATTTTCAGGAACTTCCAAAATATTTCCAAAGTGGCAGTCCTGTAAAATCCAGGTTTTTACAATCTTGCTGGCAGTATATGAGGTTCTGAGGGCTCTATGTCCTTGCTGACACTTGTTAGTGACATTTATGTCTGTTCCTCAGCTTGCATCTCCATCCTGTGGACTGTGTAAATTCAAATTCCAAATCCCAGCTGGGAAAGCTTAGGGAGTTCAATCACTCAGGAGAGACTGTCTTACCAAGAGCCCATGAAGACTGTACATAGGCTCAAATCACACTTTTATTCTACTTAACAAATACAGTAGTTACTAAATACCAGACATTGTGATAAACACTTCACAGATACTAAATTCTCATAACAATTCTAAATGGTAGGTACTATTATTATCTCTATTTTACAGATAAGAAAATTGAGACAATTGCAGAATGGTTAGCTGATTTGCCTGTATCAATGTAGCTAGACTGTGGTCAACTGAGACCAAGAACCCTTACTCTAGTCTGACTCCAAAAATCTGTGTACATTCATTTTTAAAATTTAATTTAGTTTTAACATTCATTAACCGATTAAAGTGGAAATATCTAGCAAACAATTAGAAATATGGGACTTAAGCTTTTTTAAAAAATAATATTAATTCATTTTAAGATTTAAATAATTAAAGATTTTATTTATTTGAGAGAGCGCACACACATGAGAGAACTAGAAGAGCAGGGGGAGTGGCAGAAGGAGAGGGAGAAGCAGTCTCCCCCTGTGCAGGGAGCATGGACTGTGGCTCAATCCCAGGACCCTGGAATCATGATCTGAGTTGAAGCCAGATGCTTAGACAACTGAGCCACCCAGGAGCCCCTTAAGATTTGATTTCATTTGATTTTTTATTTTTTAATTTTTTAAAGATTTATTTATTTATGTATTTGACAGAGAGAGATAACAAGTAGGCAGAGAGGCAGGCAGAGAGAGAGGAGGAAGCAGGCTCCCTGCTGAGCAGAGAGCCTGATGTAGGCCTTGATCCCAGGACCCTGAGATCATGGCCTGAGCCGAAGGCAGAGGCTTTAACCCACTGAGCCACCTAGGCGCCCTAAGATTTTATTTTATTTTATTTTATTTATTTTATTTACTTTATTTATTTTATTTATTTATTTTATTTTATTTTTCAAAGATTTTATTTATTTGACAGAGAGAAACACAGCCAGAGAGGGAACACAAGCAGGCGGAGCGAGAGAGGGAGTAGCAGGCTTCCTGCCTAGCAGGGAGCCCGATGTAGAACTCGATCCCAGATCTCTGGGATCATGACCTGAGCTGAAGGCAGATGCTTAACCAACTGAGCCACCCAGGCGCCCCCTAAGATTTTATTTTTAAGTAATCTCTACACCCAATGTGGGGCTCAGACTCAGAACCCCGAGATCAAGAGTTTCATGCTGTACCAACTGAACCAGTGAGGCACCCTGGAATTGAAGCTTTTTAGAGATCTCAAGGGTGGAGAAAGGTATTGGAGTTGCCAGCAAGGATAAGTCAAGTGCCATATTAAAATATTTTAAAGAGGTGGGGCAAGGACTAAAGCTAATTAATCCTTCTATGCCTCCATCTTGAGTAGGGGTGAAACAAAACTTAGAATAAAAAGGGGGCTTTCTCTCTCCCTTTCTTTCAACTTTTCCATATTAAAAAAAAGATTCATTTATTCTTTTTTTAGAGAGAGGGCGTGCAAACAAGTGGGAGAAGCAAAGGGAGAGGAAGAAATATAATGTCAAGCAGACTCTGTGTTGACTTTAGAGCCCAACATGGGGCTCAATCTCACCACTTTGAGATGATGACCTGAGCCAAAACTAAGAGTTGGCGCCTGACTGCACTACGCAGGTGCCCTTCAACGTTTCCATATTCTTAAATGTTCTATAATGAATACATATTACATAGTAAGAAAAAAGTTATGTATTTTTTATGGAAAGGATGGTGAAAATGCAACCTAGGGAGGAAGAATGAAGCTAGGGAATGTTTACCTGTCATGAATAGAGTGGACATAAAGGTTGACAAACCAAGTGAGAGAGTACTGGTACATCGGATCAATGTTAGCCAGGTCTGCAATGCTGAAGAATAAGACTGATGAATGTTTAGCAATGGCTCTGTAGCCTTCTCGAGACTCTGCTATTTTGTGTTCTGTTTTTTCTGCAATCTAGAAGAAGAGAAAAATCAAGATTAAGAAGTAGGAAATGTTTTTTAATTATGTATTTTCCATATATTTTTTTTTTATTTTTACTTATATGACAGAGAGAGAGTGAAGAGGGAACACAAGCAGGAGGAGTGTGAAAGGGAGAGGTAGGCTTCCCACTGAGCAGGGAGCCTGATGTGGGGCTCAATCCCAGGACCCTGGATCATGAACTGAGTCAAAGGCAGACGCTTAACCAACTGAGCCACCAAGTACCCCTCATATGATAAGTTTCATATTTAAAACAACCCCAAGGGGCTCCTGGGTAGCTCAGTTGGTTAAGCGACTGCCTTCGGCTCAGGTCATGATCCCGGAGACCCATGACCGAGTCCCACATCAGGCTCCCTACTCGGTGGGAAGCCTGCTTCTCCCTCTCTCACTCCCCCTGCTTGTGTTCCCTCTCTGGCTGTGTTTCTCTCTGTCAAATAAATAAATAAAATCTTAAAATAAAACAACCCCCAATTTAATGACAAAACTATAAAAGTATAGTTTATAATAAAAGGCTTTATTATGCTAAAAGTTGGAAAGAAAGGAAAGGAAAAGGAAAGAAAGAACTAGGGAGGGAGGGAAGAGTTGAAGAAGAGAGGGAAGAAAACAAAGAATAAAAAATAGCTTAAAGTTGTGTTCCTTGTTTTGGGAATACCAGAGCTGTCAATCTTTGCTTATTCTTTGCCTGAATCTTACATGTGGCTACTAACATCACTCATCTTCTTTTAATAGGTGAAAGAGAGGGAGAAACAGGATGTGCACACGTGTGTTTAAGGTGTCAACATGCACACCAGATCCAGCCCAAAGTCTGGCAAATAGATATTCAGAAATAGTTCTTAGCTGATGCGGTTAGATATTAAGAGTACCTTTTTCAACTAGCTTCTCATATGTTTAACTTTTCTGGATATAATATGGCTATTAGTTAATATTCAACCCCAAAAGAAAAAAAATTCTCTAAGATAACTCAACTGACAACTTGATCTGACAGACTGCTATTATTTTTTTTTTAAATGTTATTTATTTGACAGAGAGAAACACAGCCAGAGAGGGAACACAAGCAGGGGGAGTGAGAGAGGGAGAAGCAGGCCTTCTGCATGGGGACTCAATCCTGGGTCTCTGGGATCATGACCCGAGCCGAAGGCAGTCGCTTAACCAACCTAGCCACCCAGGCGCCCCGACAGACTGCTATTCTATGGGAAAAATGCATAGAGCATTCATCCACTATTTCTCCTTCTATACTATGCACAGACTGCTGAATGAGTGTGCCTGTATATCATGTTTTCCCGTTTGTAGCTGATTCAGTCAGGAGGTAGAGACAGAACCAGATCCAAGATAAACTAATCAATTTTTCTCCCAGGGAATTAGAACTTTCAGACCTTAAAAACTGAGTCAAGTGGTACCTGGCATTACAGCTAATAAAAGATAATAGAACCAAATTTGGTTTCTACATGCAAGACAAAGGTATGAAGGAACAGATACAATAGTTTTACCAGAGGAACTGGTCTTTTTATGGAGCAGAGAGACAAAGATGAGGACAATCTAATCTTAGAGAGGGACAGAGAGCATAGAAACTTTCCATTTACTGGGAAAATAAAATGCCCCTTGTATCTTTTCTTTTCTTTTTTTTTTTTTTTAGTATAGTTGACACACAGTGATACATTAGTTTCAGGTGTACAACATAGTAATTGGACAAGTTTATACATTATGCTATGTTCATCACAAGTGTAGCTACCATCTGGCAGTATAGGATACTATTATAATATCATTGACTATATTCCTTATGCTGAGCTTGTATCTTTCTTATTTGAGCAAATTAATTTGAATAGGCTTCTGTTCCCTGCAAACAAACTTTCTCCAAAATTATACTGGAAACAACTTGAAAAGAATCAAAAGGTTGACAATTAACAAGTCAGAAATTGACAGATATTGGCAAGGATATAGAGAAAGGGGTTAGACTCTTGGCGGGAATGCAAGCTGGAACATCCACTCAGGAATACAGTATAGCGGTTCCTCAGGATGTTAAAAATAAAGCTACCCTACAACCTGGCAATTGTACTACTGGGTATTTATCCCAAAGATACAGATGTAGTGAAAAGAAAGAGACGTGCACCCAATGTTCACGGCAATGTCCATAACAGCCAAACTGTGAAAGGAGACAAGATGTCCTTCAATGGATGAATGGATAAAGAAGATGTGGTTTATATATACAATGGAATATTAGTCAGCCATCAGAAAGGATGAATATCTACCATTTACATCAACATGGATGGGACTGGAGGGTATTACGCTAAGTGAAGTAAGTCAGTCAGAGAAATGCAATTATCGTATGGTTTCACTCATCTGTGGAACATAAGGAATAGTGCAGAGGACAATAGGAGTGGGTGGGAAGAACTAAACAGGAAGATATTGGAGAGGGAGACAAACCAAATGGACTCCTGACTCCAGGAAACAAACTGTGAGTTGTGAAAAGGGAGGTGGGTGAGGGGATAGGGTAACTGGGCGATGGACATTAAAGAGGGCACGTGATGTGTTGAGCATTGGGTATGACACTGAACTGATGAATCATTGAACATTACATCAAAAATGAATGACAATTGGCTAATTGAATTTAAATAAAAATATATATTTTTAAATGTTGCTAGGATTTTTTTTCACCTGCTGTTTCTTTGTTATCTCATTGGACATGATTTTAGCGGAGTCTAAGACTTTAATTGCACTCTCATCTTCTAAAATGTTTCCTTCTGAAGATGACAGTGTTTCTAAAATTTTTTTCTCTATATCTTTTAGCTGTTTCTTATTAGCTGCAGACTGAAGAATAAGGGCATTTCGTTCCTCTTCTAATTCTGGTCTGAAAAAATAGAAACATTTAGTCTAAATCTGTAGTACTTTACCTAAATTCATATCTAAATAATAGACACCACAATTTTATAAATATTTAAATAGTTATGTAGACATGTGACAAAAACTAAGATATGTAACACAAACTTTATCCTAAGGAAAAAAGTTATTTCCATACAAATGATAGCTTGAGAAATTTGAGCAAAAAAATGATCACTATTGCGCCTGGGTGGCTCAGTGGGTTAAGCCTCTGCTTTCGGCTCAGGTCATGATCTTGGGGTCCTGGGATCGAGGCCCGCATCGGGCTCTCTGCTCAGCAGGGAGCTTGTTTCCTCCTCTCTTTCTGCCTGCCTCTCTGCCTACTTGTGATCTCTCTCTCTGTCAAATAAATAAATAAAATCTTTTAAAAAATGATCACTAATTGTATATATATGTAAAATGTGGCAATAATATTTACCACAATAAGTTTAAGAATGTGCCAAGCTTATACATATGGCTGAAATGGTTATGTGAAAATAGAAACTGGAAAAGAAACACACTAGTCAACTTCTTATCTACTTCTTGGCTTTGTCACATTCAGTGTTACTTTTGTCATGTTTTCCACAACAGCAGAAAAGATGACTTGTTAAACAATTGCTTTTTCAAGTAAAAGATAAAACTGGCACTTAACAACTTCACAAAGATAGTATAAAACTTCAAAATAACATAATTCAGGGATGCCTGGGTGGCTCAGTTGGCTGAGAGTCTGCCTTTGGCTCAGGTCATGATCCCAGAGTCCTGGGATCAAGTCCTGCATCAGGCTCCCTGCTCACCCAGGAGTCTGCTTCTCCCACTGCCTGCTGCTCTCCCTGCTTGTGTGCGCGCTTGCTCTTGCTCTCTCTTTCTCTCCAACAAATAAATTTTAAAAAATATTTAAAACAAAACAACATAATTCACTATGCTATCAAAGATGTTAGGACATGATTCTGTCTTGGATACTATGCAGGTAGGAGTCATATACTGGAAGTAACAATAATACATGATTACATAATTTCACTTATAATTTGATTTCATGTAATAGATTGCCTGATGTTATGTGAAGCTCCAAGTGGAATCAAAGATTCCTTTCAGGGGGCGCCCGGGTGGCTCAGTTGACCTGCCTTCGGCTCAGGTCATGGTCCCAGAGACCCAGGATCGAGTCCCACATCGGGCTGCCTGCTTGGCGGGAAGCCTACTTCCCCCTCTCTCACTCCCTCTGCTTGTGTTCCCTCTCTGGCTGTGTTTCTCTCTGTCAAATAAATAAAATCTTTAAAAACAAAAACAAACCAAAAAAAAAAAAAAAGCAAAGATTCCCTTCAGGAAGTAATTCTTTATTAGTAGCCCTATCAGGTATCTTAGTATCTTTTCTCTTTAAAAAAAATAACATATGCTAGTAATGGAAAAATACATAGAGAATGAAAAAATTAATAAGAATTACTCATGGTTTTATCACCCTCAGAGATGATCACTGTTAACATTCTGGCATATTCCCTCCAAACTTTAATTATGTATATAAATAAACTTTTATATATATAATACATCTATCCATTCATACATTAACTATATTTTTTTTACAAAACATTGCCCATACCATGTATAGTTTTGTATTTTGCTTTTCCATTCTTATCTAAGTATCTAACTCATTCTTATTTCATTATTTCACTATATTATTCAAATATTTCATTATTTCAATGATACCCTGCATTTAAATCTTTGAATGTATTTCTGATTTTGTCCACAGCATATATTCTTCTGGTGAACTTTTTTGGCGCAATCAGATACAAGTCAGAAGTCATCGTATGTCACCTGAATTTTACTACCCATGCTAAGAGCCCAGTATAGCATGGCTGACTTATAACTTACTTGTTATAGAATGGCAATTTTACTTTTTTTTTTTTTTGAGAGCGAGTACATGTGAGCAGAGGGGAGGAGCAGTGGGAGAGGGAAAGAGAAAATCTTAAGCAGACTCCACACTCAGCACAGGGTCTGAAGTGGGGCTTGATCTCATGACCCTGGGATCATGACCTGAGCCAAAATCAAGAGTCAGTTGTTTAACCAACTGAACCACCCAGGCACCCTAAGGGTGGCTATTTTAAAGGATTATATACTTAAAATAACAAAATGTAAAATTTGACAAGGTTTTGAAATAATCACATAACAAAAGTATTAATGGCCTACAAATATTCATCTCTAGACCATCTGGAAGCATATAAGAAAATACATACCTCTCCTTTGCAACAACAATACCTAGTAACTGATCTTCAAGTCCTTCTGGAGTTATCATGAAATTGAGTAAAGACACCTTTGTAGCCAGTTCTGGCATATAGTGTGGATTTCTCAGTTTTGTGGTGATATAAAACTTGAAATCAAAGGAATATTCAATAATGACCTCACCAAGTCTGATACAATCAATGCCACCTATATTTTGGAAAACAAATGCATGATAAGTAAGCAAAAGTTGTATAGCCCCTTCCTCTGTTAAGCCTGTTCCTAGGTTACAAGTAAAGTGTCCTAAAGTAGTTTAAAATAGAATAGAGACGTGACAAAATCATAGAGGCAAGTAAGCAATTACACACCAGGACTTATTCATTCTGCGGTGGCTTAAGACATTTTCCCTAGTTGACATGGAGCCTTCCAAATTTCTTTCAGAAATTCCTTTTGATCTTGCTGCCTCTATTAATTTTCAATCATGATTCCAAGATTATTTGTATATGATTGAAGCTCTTAAAAGTACTAGAGTTTGTTACGGAAGTAGCCCAAATGTCTATCAACTGATGAATGGATAAAGAAGATGTGGTATATACATACAATGGAATACTACTCAACCCCAAAATGACATCTTACCATTTGTAATGATGTGAATGGAACTAGAGTATATTTTGCTAAGCAACATAAGTCAGTCAGAGAAAGACAAATAACATGTTTTCACCCATATGTAGAATTTAAGAAACAAAACAGATACAAATAGGGGAAGTGGGGGGAAGTGGGAGAGATACCATAAGAGATTCTTAATTACAGAGAACAAACTGAGGGTTGCTGGAGGGAAGGTGGGCCAGAGATGGGCTAAATAGGTGATGGGTATTAAGGAGGGCACTTGTAATGAACACTGGGGGTTATACATAAGTGATGAATCACTAAATTCTACTCCTAAACCCAATATTACACTATATGTTAACTAACTAGAACTTAAATAAAAACTAAAAGTCAAGCAAAGAAAAAATAAAAGTCAAGTCAAGTCAAAAATTTTTGTTAAGCAGAAAGATTTAAGGTGGGCAATGTTTACCTAAAGCCAATTCTATTAACCACTATTATTCATAATAATGGACTTTGTGACTCCATGGTCACATGACAAAGGGATTTCAGGCTGGCTTCAACTTCTTTACTCCTCTACCAAGTAAGGGTCTAGATAACAGTGGGTAAGAGTCTAGATAGCAGTGGATAATAGCCTAGATAACAGTAAATAATAGTCTAGATAACAAAATGAACAGAGGGCAAGATGTTTTAGATTACCTGATCAAAATTCATTCCTTATACTTGTTCCAAATTTTCTTTCACACATAACAATGACACAGGAGTTCCAAGTTATTAACATTATACTTTTTTTAAGGACCATTTTTCAAATGTTAACTTTATCTTTTCTTTTAATCCTTTTTAAAAAGTTTTTATTATGTCAGTTAGTCACCATAAATCATTAGTTTTTTATGTAGTGTTCCAAGATTCATTGTTTACATATTACACTCAGTGCTCCATGCTATACATGTGCCCTCCTTAATACCCACCACCAGGCTCACCCATCCCCTTACCCCTCCCCTCTAAAACTCTCAGCTTGTTTCTCAGAGCCAGTCTCTCATGGCTCATCTCCCCTCTGATTCCCGCCCCCCAATTTCACTTTTCCTTTCCTTCTCCTAATGTCCTCTATGTTATTCCTTATGTTCCACAATTTAAATTTATGTAGTGGCTTTCTTGCCTCAAAGACCATTGAACCATCTTTCAGTTATGCCAACTAATATTAATTAATTTATACCTTGCTTAAAGGTTTGTCTAAGTAGTAAAGGCTCCAAAGATGGGTCCAGTTCTTCACCAACATTTTCTAATAGAAGTGGAGTTCCAAACTGAATACAGTTTTCCAATGTTCTCATATAGTCTGAATCAGATAGCTTAATAACACTAAGCTGATTTTCTCTTTCAGAGTTTTTGATCCACTTATTGGCTTGACCCTGTGGGTCAATCATTAAAGGCCTAGAATATAACAAGAGACATTCTGAGGGGAGTACTTAGATGTTGATTTTTCTTTAATTACGTAACTTAAATAACAAACATCACCATCAATCTGTATAAAAGCAAAGTATTTCACATACATTATCCAGATTAATCTTCACAAGAGTTTTTGAGAGAAAAGTAAAAAGGATTTTTATTGTCATTCATTCATTTTTAAGATCTTATTTATCAGAGAGAGAGAGAGAGAGAGAGAGAGAGTATAGCAGGGGGAGCAGCAGGCAGAGGGAGAAGCAGGCTCCCACTGAGCAGGGAGGCTGATGTGGGGCTCAATCCTAGTACCTAGGGATCATGACCTGAGCTGAAGGCAGACACTTAATCGGTGAGCGACCCAGGCACCCGTCATTTATTTTTGAAACAAGGGAATTCAGTCTCACGGAGTACTTTGTCCAAGGTTCCAAAACTAGTTCCATGTCAGAAGTACAATCTTGTGAACCTGTAAGCTGTGCTCTTTCCAAATAATGCATGATCTTCATGGTAATTTTAATGACATTAACATAATATAAAAAATAAACCTATTTATTTGATAAAAATTTAAAATAAGAGATCCACTAACCTATAATGGATTTTCTTAAATTGAGTAGAACCCTAAACTGATTTCCAAATTTTGTCTGGTATATATTTGAGATCTATTTAGTAAATTTTTCTATGTAATTATGGTAAAGGCTTTGTGTTCAAGGACAAATAATTCATGGTTTAAGACATCTAAAATATGATGTGTCTTCCTCTTCCTCAGTATGATACTGACTGTCCTAGGTTCCTTTTATATTCAGTATAGTGCATTAAATCATCTTTTTAAAATGTTAGTATAGAAAGGGGAGTTTTTGTCTGAAGCTGTTTTGGCTTTATCAGACATTGTTTTTCTGTTTCAACTTCTAGGGATAAAATCCCCTTTCCCTTTGCCTACAAAACAAAAACAAAAACAGAACAAACAAGAAAAACTCTTTAGTCAGTTACTATCAGATAATGCATTTTAAACCTTTTCCTTTCCAAAGACAAAACAATCACTTTTCACAGAGCCAGAATAAATAATCCTAAAATTTGTATGAAACCAAAAAAGACCCTAAATAGTCAAAGCAATCTTAAAAAAGAAAAGTGAAGCAGGAGGCATCACAGTTCTGTTCTTCGAGTTTATATCTGTAGGAATGAAGACAGTATAGCACTGGCACAGAAACAGACACACAGATCAATGGAACAGAACAGAAAACCCATAAATGAATCCATAGCTATATAGTCAACAAATCTTCAACAAAGCAGGAAAGGAAAAAAGATACAACAAATTGTTCAACAGTGTTGAGAAAAGTGGACAGTGTAAGGACCTATTTAGAAGTCCAAGCCACCATCTTGTTTACTCAGAAAAACAGCTCCAGGAGAAATGGGCAAAGGGCCCCTGGAAAGCAAAGTCAAGCCAGGTTGGGGGAGACGCCCAATCAGGTTAACCCCCTTAACCTCCCGTCCTGGGAGGTATGGAGAAGCAAATTAAGAATGGGCAGCCAGTTCCCAGTACTTCGGACCAGGTGGGAACACCCAATCAGTTAATCCCCTTAATCTCCTGGACCCTGACGAACTGAGATCCGGTGGTAAACCACTCTGTGAGGATTAAATGTATTCATCATCACAGCAGAGAGAATTAACTCAGGCAAGCTACAGGAGTGGTCAGCTCGAGGTGCGGTTTTCCACTATAAAAGGTAGCCTGTAAGAATAGGCACGGCTGCTCTCTCTATCTCTCTTTTGGGAAGAGACCCTGATCTGCCAGGGCCCTGGCCGGTCAGCAAAATTCTGATCCTTTGTGGGAAATAAAACTTTGCTTAACCTTTGCTTTTGTATCAGCCTCGTTCCTTTGACCATGGACCTATCAGACAGCAACATACAAAAGAATGAAACTGGACTACTTTCTTACATCATATATAAAAATAAATTCAAAATGGAGGAAAGACCTAAATGCAAGACAGGAAACTATCAAAATCCTAGAGGAGAACACAAGCAGTAACCTCTTTGACACTGACTGTCACGACTTCTTACTAGGTAGGTCTCCTAAGGCAAGAGAAACAAAAGCAAAAATAAACTATTGGGACTTCATCAAGATGAAAAGCTTCTGTAAAATGAAGGAAACAAACAAAATAAAAAGGCAACTTTTAGAAAGATATTTGCAAATGACAGATCAGATAAAGGGCTAGTATATAAAGAATTTATAAAACTCAATGCCCAAACAATCCAGTTTAAAAATGGGTAGAAGACACAATTAGACATTTATCAAAGACATACATGTCTTTGGAAAAGATGCTTAACATTACTCATCATCAGGGAAATACAAATCAAAACAATAAGATACACCTCACACCACTCAAAATGGCTAAAATTAACAACATAGGATACAACAACTGTTGGCAAGGATGTGGAGAAACAGGCACTCTCTTAACTGTTGGTGGGAATGCCAACTTGTGCAGCCACTATGTAAAACAATATGGAGGTTCCTCAAAAAGTTAAAAAAAAACTACCCTATATTCTAGCAACTGCACTACTAGATATTTACACAAAGGATACAAAAATAATGATTCAAAGGGATACATGAATCCTGATGTTTATAGCAGTATTATCAACAATAGCCAAATTATGGAAAGAACCCAAATGTCCATCATCTAATGAATGGATAAAGATGATGTAGTATTTATATACAATGGAATATTATTCAGCCCTAAAAAAGAATGAAATCTTGCCATATGCAATGACATGGATGGTGCACTCTAAGCATGGACCCATGGCTAGATTAATCTAAAACCTCTAGTCTTGGGCACCTGGGTGGCTCAGTGGGTTAAACCTCTGCCTTCAGCTCAGGTCATGATCTCAGGGTCCTGGGATAGAGGCTTATGTTGGGCTCTCTGCTCAGCGAGGAGCCTGCTTCCTCCTCTCTCTCTGCCTGCCTCTCTGCCTACTTGTGATTTCTGTCAAATAAATTTAAAAAATCTTTTAAAAAACCCAAAAACCTCTAGTCTTCTGAACTTTACCAGAACAATAAAATCCAAACCCAGCTCAACTCATGATCAGACTGACTCTAGCCCCTGCACTAATGGTACAGCAGAAGAGACATGTTCATTTCCAGTGGTTAATACCAATTAGGTCAGTCCCCATTGTTAGACATGATACCTGGCATTCAAGCAAATATTATGAAATATTTAAATAAGCAAGGAAAAATGCCTAAATATTCTCAGGAGACAAATTAACAGAAATTAACAGAAACAGACTCAAAGATGACACAAATGTTGGAAATGTTAGACAAGAAATTTTAAAATAACTGTGATTAAAATGTAAAAGAGTTAGTGGAAAAGGTGGATAACATGCCTAAAGGACGATCTTCAGCAGAGAGACGAAACTATAAGAAAGATTTAAATGGAAATACTAGAAATAAAAAAATATGATGTCAAATCTAAATAATTCTTTTCATAGGTTGTGGGTAGTCTCAACGTAACCAGATAGACTTATAGAAATTACCTAGACTGAAACTCAAAAAGAAAAAGGAATGGTTAAAAGCAAAACAGAGCATCCTGTAGCTTTGGGACAATACCAAAAAGACTTAGAGATATAAGTAATCCTAGAGAGAAAAGAGGGAGAAAATGAAATAGATCTGAGAAGCTCAGAGAACTTCATTCAGAAAAAATACCAAGATTAAAACACACACACACACACACACACACACACACACACACACACCCCTACACACATTTACGTAGACACATCATAGTCAAACTGCTGAAAACTAAAGACAGAGAAAAATTTGAAGATTATCAGGAGGAAAAAAGAGACATTGCATAAAACTATGTAAGCAAGAAGCAGTGGGATGATATCTTTAAAGGAAAAAAAATACCTAAAAACCTGTCAACTCTGAATTCTAATCCCAGTTAAAAAAAAAAAAAACAGCTTCCAAAGTGAAGATGAAATAGAGAAAAAGTGCTGAGTGCATTAATTGCCAACATATCTATATACAAGAAGTATCAAAAAATATTATTCAGGGGGAACCTGGGTTGTTCAGTTGGTTAAGTGGCTGTCTTTGGCTCAGATCATGATCCCAGGGTCCTGGGATAGAGCCTCACATAAAGCTCCTTGCTCAGCAGGGGGCCTACTTCCTCTCCCTCTACCTGCTACTCTGCTTGCTTGTGCTCTCTCTCTGTCAAATAAGTAAATAAAATTTATTTTAAAAATATTCTTCAGGAAAATTTAGAAAGAAAAAAGAAAAAAATATTCTTCAGGTAGAAGAAATATAAACCCAGAAACACAGAGAAATGAAGAGGCCCAAAAATTGGAGGAAAAAAATGAATGTAAATATAAAAGAGTTTTTTCCCTTTTATTTAATCACTCGAACAGATAAATTATTGTCTAAAGCAAAAAAAGCAACAATTTATTATGAGATTTATGATATATGGCAAAGTAAAATATGCGACAACAGCACAATAGGTAGAAAGAAAAGACTGGAATTATACTATTGAAAGATTCTTATGCTATATGTGTAGCAGTACATTGTTACATGAAATATTCAGTGATAAATTAAAGATGTATATTGTAAGCTATAAGCAAACATTAAAAGTAAGAAGTATATAACAAACAAATTCAATGAAACAAATTCAGCAAAACAAATAAGTCAGTGAAATCATAAAAAATTTCAATTAATCTAAATGCTAGAACAAACAATCCTAAAATTTACATGGAACCAAAAAAGACCCCGAATCGCTAAGGAATTGCTGAAGAAGAAAAGCAAAGCTGGGGGCAACTCATTACCTGACTTCAGGCTTTATTACAAAGCTGTGATTACCAAGACAGCGTGGTACTGGCACAAAAACAGAGAAATAGACCAATGGAACAGAGTGGAGAGCTTACATATGGACCCACAAATCTATGGTCAAATCATCTTTGACAAAGCAGGAAAAAATATCCAGTGGAAAAAGGACAGCCTCTTCAATAAATGGTGCTGGGAAAATTGGACAGCTACGTATAGAAGAATGAAACTAGACCATTCTCTTACACCACACACAAAGGCAAACTCGAAATGGATGAAAGACCTCAACATGAGGCAGGAATCCATCAAAATCCTGGAAGAGAACATAGACAGTAACCTCTTTGACATTGGCCACAGCAACTTCTTTCAAGACACGTCTCCAAAGGCAAAGGAGACAAAAGCGAAAATGAACTTCTGGGACTTCATCAAAATAAAAAGCTTCTGTACAGCAAAGGAAACAGTCAACAAAACAAAGAGGCAACCCACCGAATGGGAGAGGATATTTGAAAATGACACTACAGACAAAGGGCTGGTATCCAAGATCTATAAAGAACTACTCAAACTCAACATCCAAAAAGAAGATGAATAAAGGTCATCAAAGATGACATCAAAGAACAAAGGTCATCAAAGATGACAAAAAGGTTATGTCACCCCCCCCTCCACTTAAAACCCTCAAATGGTTGGAAATGTTCTGCATCTTGATTGTGGCAGGGATCATATGATTATAAGTCTTAGTCAAAATTCATAAAATAGTACACCAAAAAGGGATAGATTACTGTATATAAACCATATTTCAGTAAACCTACTTAAATTTTTTTTAAATGAGAAAAACAAAGACATTTTCAGACCAACTCACAATTCCTCACTAAAAGAAACACTAAAGGGCCAAAGGTAGTATTATAATCCCATGAGGAAACAATGAATACCTCAATAAACAGTGACACAGTGCTAGGGTACATGGCTATCATTATAAAAAAAAAAATAAAATTAGATTCCTTTTTATCATGTCTAAAGATACAAAAAAAGAAGCAAGCACCAAAGTCCTAATTGTAAAAAGTACACTATTTTCCCAGCTTATGACTCTGAGAACTATATACTCTTGACCTCTAATACCTGTGTTTGTTACTATAATGGCTTGGTCCCAAGCCGTAGGGGACTAAACCTAGGGTGGCTATTTGTCCCAAGCTAAGCCAATCAGTTTCTTCTGTCACAGGTGTTTGAAGTTTGACCTTATGGTCCTGGTTAATCTATATTTTTTAACTGATGTGTTTTGTGAACTTAGGAACTGAGGCTTCCCTAGTGAACAGATATGCACAGAGGATCAGAGACAGACCACAACATTAAAGATAGACTAATAAAGCAGCTGTGCGGAGAATGGCCCAGAACATTGTTCCTACACCCTGAGAGACAGAAGAAAGATGGACCAATTCTCACCTTCCAGAGGCCTAGTGGCCCAAATTTTCTCTGAGGTACACTTAAGATAGTCTAAGGTACACTTAAGATAGGATAACTAAAAGAGTGAACATTAGCTACATTACCAGGTTTTTCTGTCAGGACAGAGAGGAGATTAAACATCTGTGGCCGCTTATATTGGTAGTAACAAGGATGACAGCCATAGATAACTCGACTGGGCTCAAGTGTCAAGAAGTGAAATCTGAGCTATAAGGAAGGAGATTAATCTTTTTAAAGTCATCCAGCCCATGGCCCATGGACCACCTGGTCCACAAATAACAAGTAGAAAGGGTAATTCCACTGGAGTATTACTTTATTAGAGGAGTCAGCTTTCTGCCAGAAAATGACAGATTGCTGCCCTCAATTTACATATTACCCTGAAACCTCTAGTTTCCTCAAATTTTAATTAAGATGCATATAAGCCAACAGCATTTTCTGAACTGCAATTAAAAAAAATCCTAATAGTCACCAATGCATTGAAAGGAGGTATAAAACAGAATTATAAAAACTTGGGATATAATATTCTGTTAGGTAGAACTTTCCCTGCTCTACCAGAGAGCATATTTTTTTGAATAGCTAAATATATTTCCTCAGATTATGACAAATTTATTATAATTATCTAGAAGTCTCAATCTAGGGATGCTCACACTCAAGTAAAATTTGAGTGGATACACACTTAAAATATGATCATACACATCCTTATTTTATAAAAACAATACAGTCAATATAAAGGAAATTTAGATGTCTTGAAGTAAGGTTTTCAAAGAATAAACAATAACTCAGATTTTTAAAACGTAAGATTTCCTTATATGTGTTTCATATTCCACAAGTAAAATTTTCATTATAGTTTTAAAGGTAGTGAATGTGAGATCCTATTCCATACACTTCACACAGTAATTAAAAGCAAGGATTTGGAAGTTAACTTGTCTAGGTTAACAATCTGACTCCACCATTTTAGCTCAGTTATCTACTAAATTTTGAATTCTTAAATCAGTCCAGGCCTCAATTTCCTCATCTGTAAAATAGAACAATAGTAATGTCTAACGCATAGGAATTTTTGAGACTATAGGGCACTTACAGCAGTACCTCATGAATGTAAGAGCTGAACAGTATTTATCATAGTATGTTTGAGTTACAGTCCCATGAAAAGACTTAAAATTAAATGACAACATGGATAATCCCTTACAGGAAATGATTTCTCAGATAAGAGTTATTGCCCAAGTTTTTCAATGTGATATAAATAAAAGGATAATAAAACCACTTGAAAAGTTCATAAAGTTATCACACTATCAATGATAGCAATGAAAAAAATCCATGAAAGTGCATGAATTATTGAGTTAATAGTATCTTTAAAATGGGTAAAAATTCCTAGTTAAAATAAATACAGTGAATAGCCCAAAACTGGAAAGAACCCAGGTGTCCATCAATAGGAGAATGAATGGTGATACAGCCATTCAATGGAATATTATTCAGCAACAAAAATAGGAACTTGAGGAGCTGCCCAGGCCCCGCTGGCTGACAAAGTCATAGCGAGGGAAAGGCAGTCTGAGCACAGCTCCTGCTACACAGAGTGTAACTGGCATCTCATCTTCCTACTGTTAATTCTTATCTTAAAATTAAACACCTTATTCTTGGCAGGGCCTCAGGATGCTCCAAACCAAACCGAGAGTTCTTTATAGATACCACATAAAGACCATACCCTTAGCCCTACTATAAAGACTTCAGATCAAATCACTAAAGAAGTTTCTCCCAGCACCTTCCCTTTGAAAACATGCAGATCCACAGGACAGATTTTAAGTTAAAGGCCATTGAGCTAGGAATCAGTTTAGCCCAAGGAAAAGGGCTTTGTCTAAAGATGAGGCACTAACAATGGCAGAACATAAGTTATTACATATTAACTAATGACAAATGGTGGTTCCCTCCCCGAGGCCTACATTCCATGAGTATCCTTGCTACACAAACACCCAGATTCCCTTATACTGGTGTCTACAATGAGAATGGAGAATCAATAGTCAAAGAATAACAAGGTAGTTAAAAAACACTGTCATTTGTACAAGCCCTCGCTAGAGCAGGGCGCCCAGGTGCTTACACACACAGTTACAAAGAGAAGGCCTATGCAAACAACTTAAAATCCTACCTCCTACTAAATAAATAACACTTCCCCCTAGTATGGTTAATGTGCTAGACAGGATGACTCCAAGCTGGTTTACTAATAACCTAGTTTATATCTTAAAATTTAACTCTGTATGTAACTTACTACCCTAAGCCTTTATAATTATCTTGTTGATCAGAGCACCTTATCACTAAAAGTCATCTGCTATAAAAAAAACTTCTGCCTTTTGATGACATGTCACTTGTTGCCTATAAATAAAGACACTGAAAGCTGGCAAGACAGAGATGCCTGGCAGGTGATCAGAAAGAATCTACAGGGCTCTGTCATTCACTGACACCATCCATCCTTCAGGGACTCCTGGTTCAGGCAGAGCTGGACTCCGGCAGGAACTTTATGCTTTATGGAAGAAATTTTACACAAAAGAGTATATACAGTATGATTCTGTTCACATGAAGTTCTAGAAGAGGCAAAAATAACCTGTGGTGGAAAATAATCAGAGTAATAATTTCCTACTGTGGGGTAAGAGTAAGAATTTACTGGGAAGAGACATAAGAAAACTTCCTGGATGTTAGTCATGTTCTAGATTTGTATCAAGTCTACACTTCTGTTGGAACTCATGAACAGTATACTTAACTTTCATGTATTTCGTTGTACGTAAATTTTACCTCAAAAGAAAAACAAATGAACAAACAAAAACAACTGAGGTTAAGAATATGCATACTGAACTATTTGGGGGAAAGTATGACCGTATCTGCAACTTATGTTGCTATGTATAAAAAGGATGAGTTGATGGATGGATAGAGGGATGGATATGCATGTGATAAAGCAGCAGGAATAATAATAAAATGTTAACTGCAAAATCTAAGAGGTGGTAGGTATGTGGGTGCTTACTTTAAAGTCCTGTCAACTTTTCTCTACAATTAAATACTTTCAGATAAAATAATTGAAAAATACTTTATGTTGCTTACCAGCGCCTGGAGTTATTAACAATCACTCCATTATCTATGGAGAAAGTATCTGTTGGCAATCCAGCAATATTCCAAGCCCTAATTTTTACTGGATCACCCAGAGTCTTACTCAATGAGAATTCCTCTGAACATGGGATTTTTTTCTCCTGTAAGAAATAAACAAATATAACAAATAAGTGTTTTATTTCATCTTGTTGGTTGAAATAGTTTTTAAATTATTGATTTGTCATTAGATATCATTTTTTAAAACTCTAAAATATAGAAAAAAACAACTGAAAGTTAGACTATAAAAGTATTTTAATGATCAAACAAGAAGAAATAAACAAGACCCTACACTTTCAGCTATTTCTTCTCTTCTTCATCCTTATTACCATCTTTCCCTCCACAAGACCCTAAAATATACTTTGAATGTTCAAAGGGAAACTTATAAAATATCAAACTATTACCTTGCACAACATGCTCCAATCTTCTGTACATGTCTGCCGAAAGCCAGAAGTAAAAGCACCAAGATAGGCTATTACTCCCGCTGATATTAAGACATCACCGGTCAAATTTTCATATATTATCTGAAGGTCATCTGCAGCCTGAGACCACCTGTGAGATCAACCAAAGGCAAAATAGCCTCACCACAGAGAACTATGGAAGACAGTAATAGAAAAGGTAAGGGACTTCTAGTCCGAATTCTGTAACAAAAAGTCATGAAATGTTGGACTCCTATCTATAAAATGAGAAGCCTTGGGTCCCTTTTAGCACTGACATGCTGTAATATATCTATGCTATATGAATGGCAATCCTCCTTTCACTATTAGATTATTAGGCATTTCTTGTAGAACTTGACCCTTCGGAATAAGCAAGAAGAAAAATAAAAACATGCTAGCATTTTGTCTAATAATTTTCTCCAGGATGATTTATTTGGTCTAGTGGCCCTGCTATTTGCTTCAGTATTTATTGTTAGTCTGTAAGACATAAAAAAAACATTTGTAATTAATTACCAAAAATTCCACTTAAGTTGTATAAAAGCTGGCATACTAGTGCTAAGGTTGGTATTTTTTCCATTTCATGAAGTCTTTACAATAAAAAAAGGGCATTTCAAAACCACCTAATCTGCACTACAAAGTACTGTCAAAGGCCTACTACCTTTTCATGCTATTTACCCAACACATTTAATTAATAAATGAGATAGCTGGCTGGCTAATACAAATAAATAGATTAGGATAAAGCTAACAGTTTTATTTAGATCAGTCCAGTTATATCTTCTTGGAAATAAATTTTAAGAAAGTGAGTCATAGATCCACTACTCCTTCCCACCACCCCGGGAAAACTTTTTATTATGAAAAAATTTGAACACACATAAAATTGGAAAGAATTATACAATGATCACCCACACATTCCTCACTTAGATTTAAAATTATCATTTGCCTTATAAAAAATTTGGAATTCCCCCATTCTAAACCAGACACTGAAAAATCAGTAATCATAATAAACACCCAAAGAAAGTAACATATTCAAGCCTGACTTAAATGTTGTTAAAATAAGTAGAAATCTGACCTTGATTTTTCTCCACCCAGTCCTCCAATTAGTTTTGAAGCTCTTTCAAGTTTCTTAGCACAGAGTTCCACCTGGTCTTCTAAGCGAGCCTTTTCCTCAGTTTTCTCAATAAATGTTCTTTGTAAATTTTCTAAATGATGTTCTACTTCTGTTAATTCTGCCCTCTTCTGATTCAAAAGCCCCATTATCTCAGCTAAGGTCTTTTGAGCTTCTGTTAAGCGGGCTTTCTTGGGAGCCACTACCTGTTTGGGAACAATATATGCAGCTAGGATGTGTGCTATTTAAAACTGACACCCATATAATCCTTTATAGATATGATGAGTTCAAAATATTATTATAAATACATGTTACTTATACTAAAGAAACATTTTGCCTTAAATCTTACATATTTTTACCTAAAGTACAATATATTTATATATCATATAAAATATAAAATATTCAAGACTAACAAAATGTTTTAATATGTATCAAAAACAGTATAAGATATAGCAAAATGCCTCAAAATAATAAGAAGTTGCCATTCAACTGTTGCCAAAAACAGGGGAAAAAACATGTAGCAGAAATTTTAAATGTTTCAAATACACAAATATGCTGTGTGTGTGTGTGTGTGTGTGTGTGTGTGTGTGGCATTTTCAAGTCTGTAGTCTTCTTCCCATTTGCCTTGCGGGGAGTAAGACTACGATAATAGGGCGCCTGGGCTGCTCAGTGGTTAAGCCTCTCAGGTCATGGTTAAGCTGGTTAAGCAGCTCAGGTCATGATCCCGGAGTCCTGGAATCAAGCCCCGCATGGGGCTGCCTACTCGGCGGGAAGCCTGCTTCTCCCTCTCTCACTCCTGCTGCTTGTGTTCCCTCTCTGGCTGTGTTTCTCTCTGTCAAATAAATGAAATCTTTAAAAAAAAGACTATGATAAAAAAATTACAAGAAGAAAGAAAGCCTTGATGTTCAGTTTCACTACCAAAATTGAATTTTCTTCAACAAGTCTTGAAAAGCTGCACTTTGTTGAAAGATTTTCTAAAGTTTTTACATTATTATGTTCATTAATACATCAATGGGGTTTAGTCAACCTGATCAGGGAGTGTATTTCAAACCACTGGGTTTGAATATACACCAGTTTGAAAGAAGGAAGATCTAAATCGTCTGGTTCATTGCCATGAATGAAGCTGATGGTGAAGAGGGAAGGAGCAGGCAGGGATCAGACACCAAATGTCCTGTTTTCTCTCCTCAGGGCTGAAATCCTGAAGGGGGAATGTGTGAAATAAATAGACAGCAGGAAGCTCCACTTTCTACTTTTGACTTCAGAGGAGACCTTACTATCTCCCTTCAACCCTTCCATAATAACATGGGGCAGCTGCATCAGAATTAAAATCGCAGTGTGGAGGTGTAGAGTGGGAAGTCAGGAAAGATTCTGAATGCCTGAGCTTCTCTGCTTCATGACATGTGGACATGAGCAGGTTGAGAACTCCAAAACCTGCGATGGGGAGGGGACAAGATGTTCAATGGAAGAATATCCCAGATAAAATTAATTTTATTTCTTTGATAAGTCTACCCCCTGAAATCAACAATCAAAATCCTTACCTCTCTACAGGCACATACACCTTACTAGGAATATTTTTCCAATTGTGACATCCTTATCATTTATTCTATACTCTGAGATTCTTTTTGTTTTTCAAGATCTTTATTTATTCATTTGAGAGAGAGTGAGAGAGAGAGAGAGAGAGAGCACACGCAGATAGAAGGGGAGAGGAAGAGGGAGAAGCAGATTCCCCACTGAGCAGGGAGCCTGATGCAGGGCTCAATCCCAGGACTCTAGGATCATGATTTAAGCCGAAGGCAGATGCTTAATGGACTGACCTACCCAGGTGCCCCTTCTGAGAGTATTCTAACACTTGCTACCATTTATTTTTATTGACCTTTTTATTTATATTTCCTGCTTCCCTCAGAATTCTGCAAGCTACAGAGGGCAAGGCCAGTGCTTCCATCATCCTTTGCTAGCCAAATTTACAAAATTCTTTTCATTATTCTCCATAAAAGATTCCTTACGTAGGCATGCCATTTCTTTAGGGCAACTGTCCATGCTCTGCCTTTTAACTCTACTGGATCTTCTAACTTCTGACCCTTTGAATCAACTTTTTAATCTGACACTTTGCCCTTGAAGTTTTGGCTTTTGCCGCAAGTCTCTATAGCTATAGGTCAGTCTGGCCAATTCGTCCCTGTTCCCACAGCACTACCTCTCACTGCCACGAGCCAAGACTAGGTTATATCACACACAAATATTCTCTTCATCCACTAGGTACTCAACACCTAGTCTCTATGCTGCAGCAAGATAAATTCTTCCTGGTATCAGTTTGAGAAACTTCTTAACTAGTCAATATATGCAAGATTGTAATTTCTGGGAATATTTCAATAGAAAATGAATGTGTTGATCCTCAAGATACCTTTGCAACTCTGTCATACACTTCCATAGCCATGATCCACTTGCACAGACCCTCAGCTGCAGAAGAAGCTTTAGCAATCTTAGAAGGGTCAAATTCAGGGTTTGTTAGGTATTCACCACGTATCTTCTGCATAACAGTCACCTATACAACAAAGATTTGCATCTTAAAATTTCAACATATATCATACAATCGTAAGATAAAAAGATAACCATGCACAGTAAAACACTGTATAAAAAAGTTATGTTGTCTTTAAAAACCAGAGTCAGTGCTTTGAGGTAATTTTAAAATAAGCATGGTTGTAACAGAAACACAAGTCATATTTGTGGGCAGAATATGCAAGATTATAGACATCAAAACAAGTCGCTTCTTCCAAAAAAATTAATAAAATAAAGACTACTGGAGATTGGGAAAATATATGCAAACGAGAAAAAACAATTAAACATTATCAGTAAATACAAGTTTGGATGGAAAAGTGCACCCTACTTTTTTACCTCACATACATTTGTGTTTCAGATTTATGAAACTATTATAAGAGAACTGTTTCAAGTTAATAATATACTAAAACAGTAATTCATTAAATGATTTTCAATGGTATGAAGGAGTGGTTTTATGCATTATAAGAATTCATAATATAATCAATAATATAATATTCACACATTACTTAAATCTTAAAAATGGGTTATCTTATGTTTTATATAATATTGCATAATGTTAAAGATCTTATACACCTTAGCAAAGTTATATATATATTAAAAATCCAATGAAACTCACTGGAATGTTGTCCTTGTCATATTCTCTCAATTCTCTTAAGAAATTCATATCTCCCAGAAGCTTTTTGCTAGGTCCCCAGTAATCTAATATCTATAAATAAAATTTATGGAAACTTATTAAATATATAATTAAAGATGCTCAGTATAAATTTTCCTTCTTGAAGTTTAAAATATATTACCCAGAGAAACCATATACTTTCAAAATATCATGTTACATCTCTTTGGAAATAAAGAGACTCCTCTCCCCAAAAACGTACTAAATATATCAAACATTTAAGAAATGAATATAAACTTATATACTGAATACATTATAAAAAATTATACCTTGAAAGGCAAATGATGCAATTATTTCTCTAGGAAATGTAAGAAAAGCAACTAGCATAAACACCATCAGAATTTCATATAAAAATGTATTTTTATTATTTCCAGCTTTATTTTCCTTTACTCTTGATTTTTTCAAACCAGAAAAGTAGTGCTATAGACTGAAATTTGTCCATATCCCCCCGCCCATCAAAATTCATATTTCGACACCTAATCCCCAGTGTGATGGTATTTGGAGAACTGGTGGTGGAGAGGTGCTTGGGTCATGGACGGGATTACTGTCCTTATAAAAGAGAGCTCCCTCCCACTTCTGCTATGTAAGGATACAGCAAAAAGGCCACCATCTATAAACCAGGCAGTGGGCCCTCCACTGGACACTGAATCTACCATAGCCTTGATCTCAGAATTCCCAGCCTCCAGAACCATGAGAAATAAGTATAAGCCACCCCAGTCTATGGTAATTGTAAGAGCAGCCCAAAGGGACTAAAACAGGTAACAAACATTTTTCTTATGGATGACCTCCTCACCCAGGTAGGCTCCCCAGGTGAGAGAAAGAAGAGAAAGAAGACAAGGATTACACATCACTCCGCCAGTTTCAGGATAAAACACATGATACTTGTGTTTACCAAAGACATTAAAAAACTAGCCCAACAGTTTTTTTTCCCTTAATTCCAGAAACCTGATAGGTAAGGGTGTGTGTGTGTGTGTGTGTGTGTGTAAATGAGAATGACTTGGTAAGGTGAGACCTGATTTATTTATTATCTCAGTAAGGACACACAATTCTCCAATCAGGAATTCAAACCTAGGTACTGTAAAAGCCTGAAAAGAAAATAAGTCCATAGTTGAGTTTAGGATGGATGCTACACCTTCCTTTTTAAGGGAGGTAGAGTTGAATAATAACAACAGCTAACACCTATTGTGAACTTACTGTATATAAAGCTTTATACATAGGCGCTTTATATGTATTATCTATCTATATGTATAATCCATATGTATCCATCGATACATATGATCCATATGTATCTACCTATATGTATAATCTAATAATCACAATAACTTTGTGAGGCAGGTACTATAATAATCCTCCACAGTTCCACAGAGGTTAAATATCTTGCCCAAGGTCACACTACTAGGGAGACAGGATGTCTGAATATAGACATTCTGGTTCTAGAACACATACTTTAAACAACTTTGCTATACTGCTTAACTCAGAATTTTTGGAATGCTTAGAAATAACAGCTGTGTGGTTATAGATCACATTCTTGAAAATCTTAGCTGGAAAAAGCTCACACATTTCAGTCTTCATTCAATCCCACCCCATGATAGCAGGTAACCCGGACAGACAGAAAAGAAGCAGTTGGAACCACATTTTTCTGATGCTATCTTGCTTTAGCTTTACTGTGGAATACATGTACATAATGTTTTCCAGGTGAGAGAAAGAAGAGAAAGAAGACAAGGATTACACGTCACTCCGCCAGTTTCAGGATAAAACACATGATACTTGTGTTTACCAAAGACATTAAATAACTAGCCCAACAGTTTTTTTCCCCTTAATTCCAGAAATACTTTATTCTGAATTCATTCGATCTGGAAAACAGTGTTTCATCCCTGTACTGGGTACTGTTGATATTTAATTGGATAACAGTTGCTGTAAAGTGTTTTGTACATTCATGAATAGGATTTAAATCTGTGTCTAGTTATTACCTTGCCTCCAGTTCCTGAAGGATCTGAAATTTTTTCTGGTTTTATATCTTTCATGACACAAATAGCAGCCATAACTAATTTAACACCAGATGGAGGATTCTTCATTGATTTCACAATTGTAATGTCAGCTGGCTAAATTGAAAGAAAACAGAATATCTTCAGAACAGTTTGTTTAAATAATGAGAATTCAGAAAATAATGTTGGAGAACAATGGAGCATTGGTTTTTTATTGGAACTGTAATTGTTTTTGGCTTTGCATAATTATGAAATAATTAATGAAAGACAGTTTAAATTTAGCACAGATTAAGACCAACGGTTTTCAAATGTTTGAGAATTCATAGACCTTATGAGACTATGATGTCACCTATGAATCCTCCAGAAAATACATTTTCACACATATGTAAAAATTTTGCATACAATCACATACCAAGTCCATATACTGAACCTGATTAAAAACCCTAATTTTGATAAAAATTTAATTCTGTATTTGCTTATACAATTTTACCAAAAAGAAAAAAGGAAAAAAAGTAGATTTGTTTATTCAAAATATTTAATATATTTATTGGACAGCGAGAAAGCACACAAGCGGGGGAGCATCAGGTAGAGAGAGGGGAAAAGCAGGCTTCCCACTGAGCAGGGAGCCCAATGCAGGGCTCAACCCTAGGATAATGCCTTGAGCTGAAGGCAGATACCTAACTGACTGAGCCACACAGGCATCCTGACCCTAATTTAAACTTATTTCCTAAAAAGGTATATATTGTTATGGCAGATGCAATAGATTTACTTAATTATTATCCACTCCAATATCCTTCTGACATCCTTTGAAATTGTTGGAAAACTAACAGCTATATACTTTATTTCCTCATAAATTAGAGTTGTGGGTGGTCATTGGGTTCCACTATCAAATCACTTGAATGATACCAGAACTATGACTGAATAAATGGGGACATGGGCAGGATATGAGGCATCTCCTTTGCTGATATAGATTACAGTGAAACTGGTGTGGCTCTGTGGGATGGCTCTGCAGCCTTCTGACTTGGAAGATCATTCCTCTGGTGGACTATTTCCAGTTTGGCTCTGTGAGTCATTCCTGGCAGCTCAGCTTAGGATCTGTTTCTTCAGCTCTTATAATAATTGTGTAATCCATTTACAAAATACCCTAAAGAATCCTAAATAGAGTGAGTTTTCTTCTCTGCAACTGAAGTCTACCTCAAATAATATAGTATATGATATCAGGAAGGGTACAAGCAACAAACTCTCAATATCAATGATCTGAACTGGTAAGGTTTGAAGGCATCAAGAATCCTGTGGTTTCCAGAGGATACAAAGCTGAAAGTGCACAGTATACAGTGATAATTAAATTAATGCTCATGGTCTTCCAGAATGGAGTGCCTACTAAAAACAAGGTTTTGCCAAAACATGTGGCTGCTATGATAAACATCTAAAGAGAGAATGAAGAAAGACCATTGGGTAGCATGTGTCTTTTAAATGTGCCAGAGAGCAGAGAGGGAAAAAAAGGGTAAGTCTGTAGTTAAAAATTCCTGGCTCAGAGCACAATGAAAGCACTAGAAGTTTCTATAAATGCCCTAAAATAATATAACTACAAGGCTGATATAACTGACAGTTTGCTCCTATGAGATGCTGAAATACCATGGGTTGAGCTCACCATCTTGTCAGGGACTTTACACAGAAGTTAGTAGGATGAAGAAAGGGGTAAAGAATGGTGTCTTGGAACACTTAAAAAATAAAATAATGTAACGAAGAAACAGACAAACAAACAAACAAATAAATGCTGTACTTTCAAACAAAAAAAAAGGCACAGGAAATAAACTGTATTCCATACAAAAAAAAAAAAAAAAAAAAAAAAGAATGGGGTCTGAATATCCTGAACGGCCTTCATAGTCAACAGAAGCTGTCTCTCCTCCTCTGTTTGGTGAGGTTGTTCTGGTCTTGCTTAAAGACTGGGAAAAAGTCATATACAATGTGCTGTAATAAAGACATCTGGCACCCACATAGTATTGGAAAAGCTCTTCAAGTTTTTCCATATAGGCACTTCCAGGAGGCTGCAGAAAGGTAGCTAACTCCACACTCTATTTAACATATGTCTCTTGGTCCGTGTAGGGGACCACTTTGGCCACTTGGAGACCGTTTGTTTCCTTCCCACTGGAATATCCTGAATGGAAATTATAAATAACACAAGAACAGCCAAAATATAAGATAATGACATATTAGAGATGAATGGTGAAGAGGCAAGTTTCATTTGACTGGACAAAAATGATGTAACATCACCTGGGGGAACAGAACCACACCTCATGAACCAAGGACCTGTGCGGAGTTTGTTGCTGAAACACAAGGTAGCAAATTTAAACACTTGCCTTGAGTGTATCCAGGGCAGACAATGCTGCTTCTAAGGCTGGAATCGCCTCAGCCAGGTCACTCTCACACTCGTTTTTCAGAGCTTGGGCTTCTTCAGCTTTGCCACTGGCTATCTCTTCATCTAATTTCACAAACTTTCTTTTTGCTTCCACTTCTGCAGACTCTATCTCAATAATCTAAAGAAAGAAAAAAATAATAAAACAATTCCTCCAACATCCTACTGCTTTCTCCATTCTAGAAACAAGAGCATGTTTGGAAATTAGGGACTCCAGCACATCATGTTGAAGAGCAGGACGGCCCAGAATAAAATAAGGAGAAATGCAAACACATGTGACCTAAGAGGATAATGGGCTTGCCACTTCCTTCCAAAATCAACACAATTAGGGCACCTGGGTGGTTCAGTCGCTTGAGCATCTGACTCTTGATTCTGGTTCAGGTCATGGTCATGAGATGGGGTCATGAGATGGAGCCCTGTGTCAGGCTCCATGCTGAGCACAGAGTCTACTTGGGATTCTTTCTCACCTCTCTAAATAAACAAGCAAATAAATAATTTCCTTAAAAAAAATCAACACGACTCACATGGGACTCGGTGAGATAACCAGCATGCAGAAAAGGGTTAGGTCCCTAAGATCTAGTAGTGGTAAAAAATTAAGGAATAGTTTCAAGGCTAATTTTACATATTTCAGTTGTCTTCTGACATCAATTGAAAAAAAAGAACTCAGAATACTCTACCTGCATCATATGCGCATTTTCAATTTTAGCTTCCTCCAATTTGGGCTGTAACTGGACAAGCTCCATTTTCATTTCTGCAACCTAAATAGATAGTTTGCCATTAAGTTTTCATAGCAACAAGAGTTGCAGAAGCTTAACAAAGAAAATGGCCAGTTTTCTTCACAAGGCTTCATCGTCCTTGAGTATATGACAGAGTAGTAAGAGAATGCAGTTGTCATGGAAGAAGTACAGATATAAAGAAGGTGGCAGCTTGAGGTGTCCCTATTATACTATGTGCATGATATACAGTGCATATGGATCACCCAAACATTGTTGCTTCTGCTGAAATAATGCTAATAAGTATCACTAGCATTTGACTCATTAAAACACACAATCTTATATTGAATATTATAATAATAAAAAATGCAACCCAGACTTATTGTATTCTCTCCAAGTGTCAAAAACTTAAGAATAGGGGCTCTGGGATGGCTCAGTTGGTTAAGCATCCAACTCTTGATCTCAGCTCAGGTCTTGATTTCAGGGTTGTGAGTTTAAGCCCCTCACTGGGCTCTATACTGGGTGTGGAGCCTACTATAAAAAAAACAAAACAAAACAAAAAACTTAAGAATAAAACAGGATGTATCTGAGTCTGTGTGGAAACCTAGTGAATTTCTCTAAAACTCATGTTACTCATCTGTAAAATGAGGATCATGAAAGTGTCTACCTCACAGAGTGGTTATGGGCATAAAATTGAAGGAGTGTGTGAGAAGCACATAACACAGTGCCTGGCACAAAATATAGTCTTGATAAATTACAACCCTTGTTATTTATGATTTCCTATATTTCCTGTTACATGGTTCCATTTTGAGCAGCTCATCAAATTTACCTGGGACTCAGCAAAAGCTAATTGGTCAAGCCCATTCACGTATCGCTGTTTGGCTTCCATGATAGCTTGTTGCCTCTTAGTCAAAAGCTGTCGAAATGAGGCAATAAGTTCAAGATAAGAAGTAGCTGTAACATAATTATGTCGTCCTAGCTCCTGCAAGAACCTAAGACAGACAGATAGCATATATTACTCTAAGTAAGGAGTTGCATGAAGAGATGTATTCAACATGGCATCAACAACAAACCTAGAAAAATAAAGGTTAATTTTATTTAGAAGCTACTGTGTATTTGAACTTTATAACATTCTAAGAATTCTACATATAATCACATCCTAACTTCTTGTCTGTAAAACACCAAATAGCAGTGATGTGTTTAAAAAGCACAAATCATGGGGA